>JADLZN010011519.1:0-135000 GCA_018155175.1 Sinocyclocheilus anophthalmus
TTAAGTTTGATCACTTCACATACAAGTCGTCAACATGTACCTCAAGAGGTAATGCACTTTCTTTCAAACCTGTGTTCTGTTCTTTCTAATCGCCTGGACACAAGACGTACCTCTTCAGTGATTTTGAATGAAATTGCTGGACCAACGGGACGTCCCAAAACCATTGTATCTGAGCAGCACCTCAGACGATTGATTGAAATTGGTCTGACTGTACCTTGCATTTCAAAACTGCTTGGCATGTCAACACGAACCATAGAACGCAGAATGCAAGAGTTTGGTATAACAGTGAGAGGAACATACAGTCAATTGACTGACGAAGAGTTAGACAATCTTGTGGTTGCAATCAAAACAACATCACCACACTCAGGCTACAGAATGATGAGAGGGAACTTGAAAGCTCTTGGTCATCGAGTCCAGTGGAGCAGAGTCTGCGACTCTATGAATAGAGTTGATTCAGCCGGAGTCCTTGCTAGAATGTCACAACTTGGACATGTTGTGAGAAGATCATATTCAGTTCAGGCCCCTCTGTCCCTCATGCATGTGGACACCAACCACAAGCTGATCAGGTAGGTTAAATTATTTTTGTATTAGTCACTTGTTGTACAGCAAGATATCTTATGTTATTAAAGGTGCCTGTGTGCATAAGATGTTTTCCCTTTTGTATTCAGATATGGCTTAGTAATATTTGGGGGCATAGATGGCTACTCAAGAAAGGTTAGTGGTGGATCTTTATTTGTGTGACTCCTGTGTGTGTGATACAATCATGGAATAATTGTGTAACATGCCAATAACTTTACTAAATTATTTTATCAGGTCATGTATCTGGGGGCTGCAACCAACAACAAAGCAGAGACTGCTCTAGGTTTCTTCCTCGAGGCAGTAGAAAAGCATGGAGTTCCTTCACGGTATGTATGTACATCCTACCTATCTATCTATCTATACGACTTACTGACTGCGCATGTTCCTTAAAACCCTCACCAAGCATTTAACACAGCTTTCAAACTTAATTATTACTTTAATTAACTTTCTGGCCAGCTTTCCTTAAAGCCAACATCATAGGATGTTTTGTTCAAACCTTCCATGTAGTGTGGTCCTTATTGAAGAATACTTGCATTCCAGAAAACAAGCCTTTCCCCATCATCGGCTTAAACCTAAGCATCATTACATGAGTCATTATCCAGAGCTCATCATTCAGTTCGGTCCACTTATTCGTTTGTGGACTATGAGGTTCGAAAGCAAGCACACATACTTTAAACAGTGCACAAGAAAACTGCGTAACTTTAAAAATGTGTGCTCAAGCCTTGCAGAAAGACACCAGCTTTTACAAGCATATCTTAGTGCTGGCAATCTCTTCCCACCATCAATTGTAGTAGAAAAGGCAACTGAGTTTTTTCCATGCGACTACTGTGATGGCATCAGGGAATCAGTTGCAAATTATGATTTTGGACCTGAAAATACTTTGATTGGTCATGAAGTAACTGTAAAAGGAACCAAATACAAAAAAAACATGTTTGTTGTTATCAGTAAGGATGAGGATGGGCTTGAAGTTGGTAAGATTATTATGATCCTCAATCATAAAAACTCTGCAGTCTACTTCATCGCTGAAAAGTATAAGGCTTTGTGTCTTCATGATGTAGGTGTTCACTGCATCACACAAATCAAGAGCTGTTACTACTGTGTGAACCAGGAGGACCTACTGGATTATTACCCTCTACCTCAGTATGCAATTCATGACATGGCACTAATTGTTCTCCACCATTCTTTTCCCTCTTTGTAGTGCAATGAGCATTGTGAATGAAGATCTGAGGGGTATCATCCTCAGAATTTTGCCAACAATTTCCAAAGACACTCTAAAGGCATTGATAGACAAGATATTAAACTCCGGTCTGGAATCTACACAAGACCTGAAATATGTGACTCAAGAAGATATTGCTGACCTACTGCCGGCCATTCAACTACGGAAGCTTCTGGAAGCATTTAAAAAAGGTAATGTGGATTTAAATCTTACTATTTTGCAATATAGAGTTAATTCTTAAACAGTAGCTCTGACTGGCCTTTTTTTAAAGGATTAGTTCACTTCCAGAACAAAAATTTACAGATAATGTACTTACCCTGTTGTCATCCAAGATGTTCATGCCTTTCTTTCTTCAGTCGTAAAGAAATTGTTTTTTGAGGAAAACATTTCAGGAATTATCTCCATATAGTGGACTTCAATGGTGCCCTCGAGTTTGAAAGTCTAAAATGCAGTTTCAATGCAGCTTCAAAGGGCTCTAAACGATCCCAGCCGAGGAGTAAGGGTCTTATGTAGTGAAACAATTGGTTATTTTCTAAAAAAAAAATGTATATACTTTTTAACCACAAATACTCATCTTGCACTAGCTCTGCGATGCGCATGCATACTCTGTGCACTCCGGTTCAAATAAGTTAGGTATGATCGAAAAACTCCCTTCTCATTTTCTCCTCCAACTTCAAAATCGTTCTACATCTCTGCAGAAGTACTGACCCAGTATTTACAAAGTGAACATGCAAAGAAGGTCAAATGCCCTTTACAAAAAATTGTAAAACAGCGATGTAGGACAATTTTGAAGTTGGAGGAGAAAATGAGATGGGAGTTCTTAATAATGGGAGTTCATAATTTCTGTACGACTGAAGAAAGAAAGAAATTAACATCTTGGATGAAATGGTAAGTACTTCCTGTAAATAATTGTTCTAACGTAACTACTCTTTTAAAAAGCTTCTAAGTACAGGAAACGTATTTCTAACTTACACTGTTTTACAAGTATATTTGATTATTTCCAGGACTTCCTGCATATTTACCAGTTGTCTTTGTACTAATGGATACTGATCGTAGTAAATAGTAGTAAATGTACATTGTGCTCAATTTAGCATGTGATCTGCAAAATACAGATATTTCCAATCACTTAATGATTTATTTACAGGCCTTTGAGGTGACCAATGTTTTATTTTATTTATTATTTTATTTTTTTATTATAAGTTAAAACATGGTTTCTCATAGGGTTATCTCTATTATTTACAGGCTTTAGAGGTGACCAATGTTTTTATTATTATTATTTAATTATAATTGAACATATGGTTAATCTAATATTTTTTAACGGCATTTACAGGTTACAGATATTTCCAATCACTTAATGTTTTATTTACAGGCCTTTGAGGTGACCAATGTTTTATTTTATTTTAAACATGGTTATCTCCTTGTCATTTATCTCGGCTTTTCCTATTTCAGAGACAGAGTGGTCCCACTTTGGCCCTACATCTTCTCCCCTACACCACAGTCATCTCACCGTCAGTCCTCTTCCTGCTCCCGTGCTCAAGTGGACTCTCAATCAAGAATCTAGCAGCTCCGAAGACTGCGGTCCATCCTCCCAAATAAAAAAAACATGGCCAGAGACATTTCAGATTCCTTGGACTGCAATGCCTATGGACATTCGTTCAGCAGTGGCTGATGGCAAGAGACCTTCACCAGCAGCACGGCGACAAATGGTCAGAGTTTTGGCAGATGAGATGAGGAAATATGAGCTAAACCCAACACGCGGACAATGTGTCACAGTCTGCCGAAACATCATCCGCCAGTATCCTCAAAGTTTTGCTGATCTCCGTGACAATGGTCAGGTACTAGGAAATGGTTATACCTCACTGTTAATTCAAATTAAAAACCGAATTGAAAATCTGAACCGCACCACCAGTTTTCGCCAACACCGTTCATCTGGTGATGGACTAAAGAGAGGGCCTACTGACACATATGGCTGCACCAGATTCCAGCCTGATCTCCCACCAGAGGAGACAGAGGAAACCGTAGAGCAGAAACGTCAGCGGCTGGAGGAGGTATACCGTCGAGATGGAATAAATGGGGTTGAAAAAGCAGAAGTTAAGCAACTTATGGAAACAACCTTTTGCCTCCAGCGGCAGCAAATAAACACATTACCAGCACCCACCATCGCTGATTTAAGAAAGCAGTGGCCATACCTTTTCACTCAGAAAGGGCTTTATGCTCATTTTGAACTTCTTACTGATATCAAAGTTATGCGTGCACTTGAGCTTGCCATGGAAGAGTGTGGAAGAGCCATTGTGGAGTTCTTCAGCAACAAACCCACCAATGCAGATGTCAGGGCAGTCATTTCTCTGCGGCCAGACCTCGAGCTTTCCTTCTGCATCATTCAACTTCTCATGGCTCACTTCTCTGAGACTCAGGAAGGGCTGATCCTTTTTGCAAATGTAAGTTTTTTTTTTTTTCTTCTATCATGGTATTATTGTCCTAACAACTGAAATAGACATGCTCTTTCCTAATTTAAAAATTAAATGCATACAAGGCATTATTGTTAGTGTATTTTGTCTCTATGTCCTCATCGTTGTAACTGTGTCTTAGGCAACTTCCACTGCAGCTGATGTAGAAAGGACACTTGAACTACCTGCAACTCCTCGACTGATACTCCTTGGTATGTATAGAACTGTATGAATGTATAGTCTATTTTATTACATAAGCCACTAAGGGTTTTTTTTTCTGTATTTGAGCAAACATGGTAAATGCTTTTGTACAACACTGAAAGGGTCAGTTCACACAAAATAAATATTCTGCCATCTTTTACCCACACTCATGTCGTTCCAAGCCCTTAAGACTTTTATTCATCGTTGGAAAACTAATGAATATATTAATACAATTATTTTATAATTTTTGTTCATCAATTGAAAGTCAAAAAAAAAAACTTTGATGCTTCAAAAAGTTCATAAAGTTATTGTAAATGTATTAATTTCATTTCGTTTATTCATGTATAAACATTCATCATTGAGCATACATAGAGCAAATAAGCTCAAACATGCTTGCTTGACGTGAGAACCAATGAGGTTTGTTCTCGTCTGTCAGGCTAGCGCGTTTGAGTTTCCATTTACCCTGGATTTGACTGGACTTTTAATGGATGAACAGAAATGATGAAAGAATATTAAAAATAGCTTAATTTGTGTTTTGAAAATGAAAACTCTTTGAAAGTGAGGGTGAGTAATTAATTACAAAATTTTCATTTTTTTTTAACCTTTCAGCTATATTGAGCAAAAATATTGAGTTAAATAAATCATAAAAATTGCAGCAACAATTTCACAATACACAGTATATACACGTGTTGACTTCAGTGTCTGTCCAGACCAGTCCACAATCAGCATTTTGAAATGCATTTGTTATGTTAAAAGAACAGGGCTCTGTGACTAGGTAAAATTATTTCAGTTTCCCTTGCATTTATTTGCAATCTGGCAGTAGAAAATGAATATGTTATATGACTGCCTGACATTTTTTCTTTGGAATGTTTTAGGTGAAAAACCAGGAAGCTGCATTCATAAATGGATGATTAGTTTTGAGGGGCAAATAATCTGTGAGGGCATCCAGCCAAGTTTTCTGTCTGGACTTGCTGCTGTGTTTTTGACTTTCTACAATTTCAATGTGGAGTACCAAGCTGAGGCTGCATCCACATTGGAATTCATTCAGAGGTTAGATGCTTAGATTCATATATTGATTTCTATTCACATTCTTGTTATGTAAACTTTTACCCACACTAATTCTGAATGTACGCATTTGTTTTTCAGGCGCTTCATTGGTATAAATCCTGAAAAAGGCACCAAGGGTGGACAAGTCCTATCAAAGCGGACAGGGAAGGTCGCCCACAAAAATAAATCAGTCAACACCCGGGTTGCCAGTCTACTTAAGAAACTAATGGACTTTGAGTGGGACTTCATATAAGTGAACACACTGATTCACTAACATACCACACACACACCTTACACATACTCTTCACACACGACAAAAACATGCTTTTAGTGTGTTAGTCGCACAATTTTTTTCAGGTGTTCATTTTTGAATACCTAAATTTTCACTTCATTCTTCATTGAATTCTTTCTTCATTCAGTAATTCTTATTCACTAAGAATTCAGTAATTCTTATTCACTCAGTAGTTCTCGGAGTCACTCATTTTGTTTTTTCTAATGTTATATAAATTTCACTTGCATCAGCCACTAATTTTGAGAATATTTTGTGATTAAAGTGGCTTTTGTTTTTCAAGTTTTTCTGAGTTTTAATAAAGCACTTTTTGAAGTTACACTGCATTGTGTTAAATTTTTTATGTTTCAAAGGCTATATTTGTACATTGTATTTAAACATGGTTTTATAGCAAGACTTCTAAGGGGTAATTCATAAAATCAAAGAAATATCTAGAAAAATAATTCCACCTTTTTTTCTTAGCAGTCCATTTCTCAATATAATAACATATTTGTAGTTTACAGTTAAAACAGTGCAAATAAACATTAATTAACCGTTAATGCTTTTGACAGTAATTTACTGTTAATGTAGAAAATAACAGCTTTATGCTGTATTTCCAAAAACAGTAACAAACTGTAAATTTCAACAACAGCAAGGTACTGTTAATTTAACAGTAACTTGCTGGCAACCGTGCTGCCAGTTACTTACTGTTTTTTAACGGGACAATTTTTAACAGTGTACTGTTGAGCTGATGTGGTTACCTGGTTGCCTTGGATACCTCTTGTAGCCGTACCTCAAGTGTTTCTTGTTCTACCAACCCTCCCTTACCTTCACACACCACACACACACACACACACCCACCACACACCACACACACACACACTCTTGCTTAAGCCGCAAGAGTTCACTATTTCTACAGCTATCTTTTCTTGTTTATTAGAAATGACACATTTTATGCTTGAATAAATCTGCAGTAAGATATTGAAAAATAAATGGTCTAATTTTGCGTTGATAGGATATGAGAAGAAATTATTATAATTATTGTAAAGGGATGACATTGTATAAAATCTTATGATAATAAAAGAAGCCACTTAAATGTATATTATTATTATCATTATTAAAATTTCCTCAACCATTTTCACCAAATCTTTAAAATAACAATGAAGAGATATCCATGAGGTATGAATTTAAAGTGATCACTTCTCGACCGCCTCAGCAGTTGCCATGGCAGTGAGACTGCTGTAAATTGCGTTCTGTGTGGATGTTCATACATGGTATTTTTCCTTGATTATTCCTGTAAACAACGAATCAAAATATGCCATTCTAGGCCTCAGTGCTATAGCCTATTGTAAAGTCCAATATCCAGCAGCCATGTCACCCTGTAGCCCAAGACTGGTCGCCCACTGATAAGCAGGGTTGAGCCTGGTCAGTACCTGGATGGGAGACCACATGGGAAAACTAGGTTGCTTTGGGCTGTACGAAGGTGTCTAGTGATGCACATGGGGTTGCTCACCGCTGGCGTCGGTGTCCAATGTTTGAGTCCTAGCCCCATAGTGATGGACACTATACTGTACAAAAGTACCGTCCTTCATATGAGACGTTAACACCGGGTCCTGACATTCTGTGGTCATTAACAATCCTAAAAAGTGTGACCTCGGCATCCTGGCCAAGTTTGCCCATTGGCCTTTGATCATCATGGCCTCCTAACAATCCCATATCTGCTGATTGGCTTCATCCCTCTGTCTCCTCTCCACCAATAAGCTGGTGTGATGCTGCACACTGGTGGTGGATGAGGAGATTCCCCCTTTCTATGTAAAGCGCTTAAATGTAACAAATTATTATTATTATTAAAGTGTGTTGTGTGCCTGCTATACACACACACACACTCAGAGACATACATATTTGATATGTTGAAGACACACCTCGGATCCTGATTGTTTTTATTGCTACTTTGAAATTGTACCTTGCCAAGCTATATGCCTAAGCTAATTCGTAGTAATACAAGATTTAGCTACACTACAAGCTACAAACAAAAAGTAGCTAACTGCATTTAAGCGTACTTTATAAATGAAAATAAAAAAACTATCTAATGATATTTAAAATAATTCATACTGAACAGAATTTCTGGCACAAAAAGACAATAAACGTATGAACAATAGAGTGATACAACAAAAACATCTTTATGTACATAGGCTAATTGAGGTGAAAACGGTACATACACAATACAGGGAACTCCAATCAGTGAACGTTTTTATTCTCTAATGCATCGGACTTTGAGAGAACACACCGTTATGAATGAACCGATTCACTATAATTTCAGAAGTTTCAAATGAACCTATAATAAACTTACTGTTTAGGATCGAATTGAATTCGTTAGAATAATTCGGACTTCCCGATGATAGGCCCTACTTACGAAAAAGAGGATCATTAAGGATGAACGATTAACTTTCCAGCGCTTAATGACAGACAGAAAGGGACTGTTAAAGTGAAAGCATTTGACCATACCCTCAGCTCTGACATTATTAAAACACACCAGCTAAAAATTATGTTAGTTAATTGCTCCCCAAACGCTAGGATATATGGTTGTACAGTGTATCAATTAAAGACTGGGTTTTATAACAAAGCTGTTTTTTTTTTGCTGTTAATAATAATAATTATCATTTATTGGTACCCTAGCCAATTTTTCTGGACAACTAAAATTAATTTAGAGGCCCAGAGTACCAACTCTGTGAGTAATAAAATCAGTTATTTTCTGTTGGTGTTTAGTAGCAGCACATTTCATTATAACAGACCCAAGGGCTCATTTTCTCTGCACAAGGCTCATGACAACTTATTAAATCCAATGTATGATGAAAATAAAAGATCAAAGGGATGTTATTTTACCAGGAAGATATCTAGTTAAGGAGCCCAGTGTTTCCAGTCCTTTAGAACGTAAGGAATTCAGGCTTCGATCATTATTCCTTTTGCATTTGGATATATTCGGTCTCACAGCAGCATGTGTTTTAAGATGCGAAAACGTCCACAATGCAGACAAAATGAGTGTAACAGGTCGGTAGCCTAATGTCAGGGTGTAAGGGCTCAAACTTGCATATGCCGATGTGTTATTATACCATGTCTTGTTTAATACAGGTCAGAGTGACTTCACAGGTCCCACAGGAGACAAGTACATCTTTTCTTTGCACACAACACCTAATTAAAAGCATGTCTTACTCACCTGATAAATCAGGCATCTGCTGTCTGTGACAGAAAAAGGGCCTAATAGAGAGTATAATGTTTCACAGACATGAATTTTTAGACTTGTTGATATTTCAGCACCTGTTGTATTGGAACATGGTTAATTGGTTATGTCAAGATGCTGATGTTTTTTTTAAGATAAAAATTATTTTCATTCTGCATATGTATTTTTTTGTGTGTTTGTTTATTTGTTTTAAATTCTGCGTATCTGTGTTAAGATTTTTTTTTTGTAAAGATTTTTTATTTTTGGAAACTGGAATCAGCAGCAAAAAAAATCATTATATATGTTGATTCCAAAACCATTTCTTATTCAGTCTTTTTATGTCTCTCTCTATCAATCACAGATAATGTTGCAAATTAAAAAAAAAGATGATTTTAAAATGCATGTTCAACCCTCCAAAGCTCTGAAAGGTGATACCTTTGAAGGGAATATGACATAGAGATGATCACTTTTCCATGCCCTCGTATTCTTGCCTTCATTCAGTGTGCTGTCTGCATTGTAGCAGCTTTTAAATTCACACTACTGTCCTACATTTTATATGCTTACACAGAGGGTCCAGTATATTGGCAGTACTGCATATATATAGATAAGACATGATTACAAAACAGTAGTACAGCAGTACAAAACTTTAAGGCAATACTGAACATGTCACTATTTCACGTCACTACTTCATTAGTCGCATTAGGATATCAAGTGTGATTATTTATGCAACACCAGTTAAACATGTAAAGCACAGTGCATAAGACCTCAATAATAACAGATAATAAATAATAAGAACATTACACAATGGTGCCATGAGCACTCCAATTTCCTCTCGACTGTTTAGCTGTAAATGTGATTTTTAGTTACAAATGTGATGCTGTGTCACCTTCATCGGCATTCAAGGTCATCAGAATTGCATGAATGCCGACCGTTTGTGCGCAATACAAGCCTTCCCCTTTTGAAATGGCAGAACAGTGTCTCGTCTAATCATAGGAGAAGGATGTACTGAAGTAATCTGTGAGATTACTGTTTGCTGCTTTCTCCTATAGAGGTGTCTGGTTTTCAAAGATAGTTGTAGGGGAGGATCTCATCATTAAATCATGTTGTCAAGGCGACAAGTTTGTGTGGAGCATGGCTTTGAGGAGAGTGTCAGAACACAGGCGTATTCCTGTCACAATTTCATCACTATTTCTGCGTAACCTTGGCAACCCAAACTCCCCAAAAACCGCAACACTACAACCAGGTAAATACATATTACAACACTCACTCTAGCTGCTTTGTCAGAATGATTCATAGCATCAGAAGAGTTGTTAGCATTTCTAATGATCCATGAAGCGCTGAGCAGCATATCTGGCAACCCCATCAGTTAAAACATCAAATCACTGTGTTTTTTGCAGGAGTATACATGAAATATACATTTAAAAAGTGTATGTTGTTTATTATGCTTCACATTTGTATGTTGTGCTTCACAGTTGTTGGTCTTGCTCAGTTTATGCAACACACACTGCAGTGGCCAGTGTCAACATTTACATGCTGGGCTGTTTCTTTCTCTGCTTCCAGTGGTCAAGAGCGATAGGCATATGCAGTCCTGCACTGTGCTCCTGAGTTGATGTTGTTAGCATTATCACACTTGATCAATAACTATTAATGAAGGAAACCATGGCTGATTCAAGATGTGGCTCTTGCTCTGCGTTGCCATGGAAACCAGAGCTGCAGCGCTGCAGGCTCAAATTGGGAGTTGGAGGAGAAAGACAGGAAAGAGAGAAAAAAAGAGATAGAGAAGGAGGGGGTATTTCAGCTGGAACAGGGGAGAAAGGTAGCCCCTATAGCTAGAACCACAAACGTTGGTAACCTATTTTATGATCCTTTTACGACTTCACTTACAAGCAAAACATCTAATATTATAAATAAATGTATTTGATTTGGTAAATAAGTCATTTTTGTCTCCAGTCTTTTGGAGGAGTTCGTGTACTCCCTGCACATCATGGTCTGCTGTTGATCCAAATTATGCTACATGCGTACATTCCTGACGATTCATTTCAATGGTCACATCGCCCTCTGTAAATGTGCACTTCCTCTCCAAACCTGTAGACGGCGACGTTGAGTCACACGTATCACTAGAGTACACGAGGAAACAACACATCAAGGAAAAATCCTGCTCATTCAGCAACAATTCAGTGATTTGAAATATAGATGCTACTGTAAATATGACTTTTTAAATGAAGTTTTAGACATAGAATGCTTTCTTAGAGACTCGCGAGTGTCATGAAAGTCAGTTTCTTGCATTGCCAATAAATCTGTGATGGTTAAATATTGACAACGATGGCAAATCCATGTGACATTTCTGCTGACCTGGAAAAGTACATTGTGAAGGAGGTAAGTTTTGAGATTTGTCATTTCAATTTTTGAATGGACGCATGTTATTGTTTTTAATTACATGATTTATATTTAGGCTCCTCCAACTATTTATTATGTTCCAAACTTTATAACGGAGGCTGAGGAGGAGTATCTGTTGCAGCAGGTAGGACTTTTAAATGGCCCGGTTTTCCTGTAATGTTACTACCGGTATCTGCACCTACATAACATGTCAGCAGTGCTTTATACACTGGCCTGTGTCTCTTTTGTAAGGTATACAGAGCTCCCAAACCCAAGTGGACACAGTTGTCAGGGAGGAGGCTACAGAACTGGGGTCAGTAACAGGCTATATTTGACATAAGCAATTAATCAATGCAAATACGTCCTTAACCTGTGAAAGTCTGATATGTGTTGTTGTGGATTTTTCTTGGGTGCGGCCAATGAAGTGGAGAAGCAGAGTTCCATATGTCAAAATAAGACTTTATTTAACAAAGAAATAAAGCCGGGAAGACAGTCACATCATTCCAAATCATTCCAAAGTCTTTGTTTGTCAGCTCATATTATATACCCCTTGTTCTCTCCAAATTTGGTCATTTTCAGTTATTTCTTTGTTCCGGTTACTTTTTATTTGTTATAGATACCTGATTTGCTACAATTGTTTCCAACTCTTTTGGCCTTGATTTTCTAATTGGTTGGTAGTGTGGTCATACTAGATGTGTGTCAAATTTATCTACTTGTTTTTGTTTTGCCACCTTCCATTGGTTGGTAGTGTGGTCATACGAGATGTGTGCGTCACATCCATCCACCTGTTCCTGATAATATTAGATTATTTCATGTTTACGTCTGCTGTCTACTGAAAGGTCCATTGTCTAATGAAAGGACCATTATACATGTTGTTACATTATTTCAAGTTCACAGGTGTACTTTGTAATGAAAGGTTTACTGTCTAATGAAAAGACTATTATTTGTTCTATGACATCCAGGGTTAACATAATTCAGCATATTAATATATATATATTGATTACTTTCATTTTCACATAATACTTCAATAAAATTACACAACATATCCCCCTCTCTGAGGCTTCATCAAGCCTCACCGCTAAGCCCTTTGCCTAGAGTGCAACACCACAAATCCACCCATCCTTCTATCCTTCCATTAACCAATAAAGGTCCTCCATCACTTTTTACCAAATGGTTTCTTTATGCTGCTGCACTCCAGAGGAAGTCAGATCCAAACATCTCTCCTCACTATTGACCAGAGAAGAGTAAAAGAATCCACTTCCCTATCTATACATTCTTGGGGGTCAAAAAATCAATAATATGTGTCAATGCATGTGCTCATGAGATGTTCAAGCCTTGCCCATGGTTGTCATGGTTATGTAGTGTAAATGAATGATTAGTTAACTGATTAAAACAACATAAAGTAATAAACGGTGCACTGGTCTGTCCCTCGTAGCCAGAGGAACTCCAAGCATTGCCGGTAGCTTGGAGCGCTATCTGGTACTGCTGTCCTTCGTTGCCAGAGGAGCCCTCAGGCAAGCTCCCTTGCCCTCCAGCGCTATCTAGTGTTGGAGTAGATGGTGGGTTTTTAAACCTCCAGTTGAAACTACTCGTGTTGCTAAGCACTGAGGTGCTCGTCGATCCTTTCTTCTTTACATACTTTGATAACTTTTCCAGTGTTTAAGAACAAACAAATTATATACTGACAGTGAATTTAAAAGATGAAAATAAGTAATCTTTCTTTATCGTCCCCTTTGTCTGGTTGCATTGCCTCGTAACACGGACAATGACCTGCTTAAAACCTTTAACATTCCCTTTTCTTTTCCAAAAATAATCACTTTTTATATTTGATTTATTTAGCAGCATGACTTCAAAACATATGATAAATGATTTCACAAATCAATGATTTTAAAGATTAAAATGACTTCAGGAAGGAGCATATGCCAAAACAAAATAACAACCTCTAAGTCTATCCCCATATGCTATTATAAGAAAAGAAAATACAAAAATAACAAAATAGAAAAACAAAAGGCACTCCTTCCCTACTATTCTGTTGTTATTTCAGGAAGGTGTTACTCAAAGTCATCCAGTTCATCGAGTCCAGGTCCCACTGTATACATGTTGGTGAATCCAATATCAACTCCAGCTGGCTTTACCGATACGTTAATCATCTGTTTGGCTGCAGCATTGGCCAGCATTGATCTGATGAAAGGCATAATACAACAAAACAACAAAAGAAACACAACAACAGCAATGCCCACTATGATGCCCACTCTAGTTAACCATTGTCCCCAAGACCCAAAAAACAAATTAAACCAATCCCAATTTTGCATGTCTGCTCCAGCGTTTTTGGTCACTTCTTCTCTCAGGTTTTTCAGTTTCTCCATAGCTTTGGTGAATGATCCATCTGGGGCTGTATTGTTTGGAATATAAGTACAACAGTCAGAACCAAACATTACACACACTCCTCCTTTTTCTGCCAGGAGCCAATTCAGTGCTTGTCTATTCTGCCATGTCATTTTACTTGTGGGACCCAATTGTTGTCCCAGGGCATCTAGGGCATTATCAGTATAATTGATGAATCTCTGTTGATTATAGTAAATATAATTGATCCATTCTAAGTTCTTATTTGGGGTTATCCATACAAGTATAGACTCAAATCCAGACTTGATCTCACTTCTTGCTTTATATTTCTCTGGTATTCCCCTTGGTTGGCCTATCACATCTAAGTATACCTCTGGGTCTGCTTCATAAGCTCTTTTGACTCTATGTCTTTTTAGTTGGGTCTGCTTAATTTCATTTAATTCTCCTTCAATCACTGTCACAATGTTTGAATGGACCTTCTGGGACTGGTATGTGGCCAATGGGAGCAGATGTTCCTTTTCTAACGTTATTCTGGGCACAAACTTCACACTCTGACAGATACCCATCCACCATAGCTTGTAAATAAGGCGACCAATATCCCTGCCGCTTTATCTTTCTAATCACTTCTCCCCTCGCGCAATGATCAAAACCATGCGCGTCAGAGATGAGGATTGTAAGCAAAGGTGTGGGAGCTATCATGTGTCCCTCATGAGAACACCAAACTCTATTTACATCTCGAGTTGCCCCTCTGTGCTGTCACACACTGACTTCATATGGAGTAGCTTGTTGTTGTATTCGTACAACATCAGCCAACTGAGGTTGAGGTTGAATCAAAACAGAAGGAGCCATTATTGCTGTTGTACAGCCAGAAGCTTGCTTAGCATATTGATCTGCCGCATTATTGCCCTTAATTACAAAATCATTGCCTTTTTTATGTGCTTGACATTTGATGATAGCCAATTGTTTGGGTTGCATCATGGCTGATATTAAATCAATTATCTGATTACTATGCTGGACAGGCGTACCGTCGCTTTTCTTAAAGCCTCTTTGCTTCCAAACTGCTCCAAAAAGATGGCATACGCCATGTGCATATGCAGAATCTGTGTAGATATTTACTTTCAAGTCTTTGGCCAGCCTACATGCTTCAGTTAGAGCTTTCAATTCTGCCAGTTGTGCTGAGCATGGTTGTTCACAATGTTGCACCACCACTGGGATAAAATCATCATCAACTCGTTTCACAACTGCAAATCCAGCATGATTTCCTAAATGGTCTTTAAAACATGAACCATCCACAAAATAGTCAACATGTGCTTCTGGAATTGGTGTTGACTCTAGATCTGGTCTCAATCTAGTAAAGGCTAGAGAGTCAGCTACACACTCATGTGGTGTGCCTTCATCATGTAATGGTATGAAACTCGCTGGATTTACTGTTGTGCATCTCTTAATTGTAATGTCTGGGAAGGTCAACAATGTTGAGTAAGCTATACATCTAGAAGGAGTCAAGACAAACTTCCCTTGTTCTATCAGTTCTACTACTTTTTGGTGAGTGTAGAGTACAACTGGGTACCCCATAGTTATTGTGGAGGCCTTTTCATATGCAAAATATACTGCTGCTAACCCTTGTTGGTAACATGGTGGGTAACCTTCAGCTACATTGTCTAATTTTGTGCTATAATAAGCTATTGGTTGTTTTTTCCTTCCGCTGCAAGTTTCCTGCATCAAAACTGCAGATGCATAACCATCTTTTCTGTTTGCAATGTACAAATGAAATGGTCTGTCATATGTGGGCATGGTCAAGGCAGGAGCGGTCTGTAGTTCTTTTTTCAATGATTCAAATGCTATTAGTGCTTCTGTGTTCCATACTAGTGGTGCCCTAAGATTTTGACAGCCCACTTGCTTCATTAGTGCTCTTAATGGAGCTGTTTTGATTGCATAGTCCTCAATCCAATCTGCACTAAACCCTGTCATACCCAAAAAAGTCATCATTTGTCCCACTGTTTGAGGTTGGGGAACTTTACTGATGCCTTCCAATTGACTGGGCGATACAGCTTTCATCCCATGTGAAATAGTGCGTCCTAAGTATTCAACTTGTGGTAAGCAATATTGCAATTTTGCTTTAGAGGCCTTGTGTCCCCCCTCAGCTAATTTATTGAGTACTTTAATTGAGTCTTGATGACATTGTTCCAAAGATGTTGAACAGATTAACAAATCATCTACATATTGTATCAATGTGCTGTCTAACCTAAGTTCTTCTAATTCTTCTTTTAAAATCTGATTGTATACATGGGGTGAGTGTTTGAAGCCTTGGGGCATTCTTGTGTAGGTGAGTTTTTTACCTTGATAGGTGAACGCAAACAAAGGTCTGCTCTCCTCGGCTAAGGGAACACTGAAAAAAGCTGAACAAAGATCAATTACAGTATAATAATTAGCAACAGATGGAACATTGGTTAACAACGTATGCAGGTTTGGAACTTCAGTTGGCCAATCCTCCACAACCTCATTCACTGATCTCAGATCATGCACCAGACGCCACTTTGATTTATCTGCTTTGGTTACTGGCAATATTGGGGTGTTACCATAGCTAGTAGTTTCAACAAGCACTCCTGCTTTCATTAGTCTTTCAATTGTCTTTTTTATTCCCTCTATTGCTTCTGGTTTCAAAGGGTATTGCAATTTAGTGGGTACTTTAGCTCCTGGTTTAAGTACTATTTTAATTGGATTGGCTGATTTTACTAACTCCACATCTGTGTCATGTTGAGACCATAATTGTAATGGTACTTGTCTCTCCATGTCTTTTAACAATTAATTTTGCTTTGTTTGATGTTCTTTAACTTTTGGCTCAACTCTTGTGTTTATTACCATTCTGGGGACACCTATCATTGGAGTAGCACACAATCTTAAGATATTCTTTGTCTGCTGTTTGGAAAATTAGAGGATTTTCTGTGACTTCCCACTTGCTTTTTTCTGCTTGTTTCATCATGGGTCCTAAATCTTTAGAGTGACAGTCTTTATTTACATATAATGTAACATGTGGCTCTGAGTTAGGTACTGCGAACCAGTCATCTATGAATCTTTTGCTGTCTATCTGCAGAGCTACACCTTTAGGTCCTATTATTATGCTTTGTGATATCATGGGGATTTTCAATCCTTTTGTGTCTTTTAGCCATTTCTTTTCAAAATCTGGATTTTTGCTTTCATCATACTTCATAGTACAATGAAATTCGGTTTTTGGTAGGCTTGGTTCACATAGCTGTTCCCTTATATATCTTCCCCATTACTAATGTTTTTTTCTACATCTTCTTTTAACTCTCCTAACCAATACATGTTAGCACATGATTCTTGAGCTTGTTGTGATGTTGAAACATTCATTTGTCTCATTGCCCTATCATCTATATAAATTCCCTCTGGTGTACACCATATCTGCATTTTCAATTTACATATGGCATCCCTACCTAACAAATTTACAGGTGTGTGTTCTGAGACTAATATTGGTATTCTAATTTCAGTGTTTTTCAGGCTTATGCTCACAGGGGCTGTCATAGGAAGTAGCTGAGTTGTTCCCGAGAATCCTACTGTCTTTATATATTTTCCGGACATGGGGAGGTGCGAAGCATATCTTGGATTCAAACATGAGTACGTTGCCCCTGTGTCGAGCATGAGAGAAATGGGTTTTCCTTCGATATTGGCTTGCAGCATTGGTTCTTGATCAGCATCACATGATATTATTGGAAGCTGTTTCCTCCCTGTAAGATTCTCTGGGCAGCCCTAGTAACCTTGGTCAGGTCCACGCCATGGGTTGACAGGACCTTGGGTTCGTGGTTGCACTTGCTGTTGTCCATAGTTGAATCCTGAGGCCATTGGTTGGTTCTGCTGCCAAGGATTAATGGGACAATCTCTTTTGGTGTGTCCATGCTGATTGCATCTCCAACAGACTCCTGGTAGGCCACTAACTTGTTGCTGATTCAATCTTCCTCTGCCACGCCCTTGTTGTTGTCTGTTCCAGCCTCTGTTGTTTGGCTGCTCTGGCTTGAGATAGATGACAACTGGTGCTGTTCCTTGTGGTGCAGTGACTGTTCCAGCAGGTGGTGTTTGTTCTGTTGCAATCTGATTTGTTGGTGCAGGCACATTCATTGTTGCAGGTGGATTAACAAACACTTCAGTGCTGACTGGTGCCATCACTGTTGAGTGATCTTCCTTCTGGACTGCTTGAATTTTCTTCTTCTTGTTGAGCAGTTCCTCAAGCTGCATCTGAGTCAATTTTCTTTGCAACTCTTTTTCTTGGGTTTTTATCTTCAGCTCTTGTTTTCTATATTGTTCCACCGCATGAACCACATGGTCTCTGAATTCTTTGTGTGACTTGGAATTCAGACCTACCACATCCTCCAGCTTCACTTTCACTGTTGTAGGCATGGCTTCCACAATGGCGGTCCTGAAGAGTGCTGTCAGTATTTTGTCTTTCTCTGGATCTCTTTCCAGTTCTTCTTTCCAACGTCTCAGTTGTCTCTGGGTGTAGGTGGTGGGATTCTCAGTCTCCCCGATTGGCTCTCCTTTCAGGAAACCTGGATCAGTTTGCATTGGGTACTCAGCTCTCAGAGTTATCCAAATGTCACATCGATGTTTGTCAAAAGAAGCTCCATCTGCTTGAGGTCTGTCCACAGCTCGAAGGAGGCCAGACTGCTTGAGTACATCATTCATTTTGGAGGCCCCCAGGCATTTGGCAAGTAGAGCTTTGATGTCACCCAGGGCCAGAAGCTTTCCAGTTGTTTCTTCTTCGAATGTTCTGATCCATTTTCCAGCACCTTCATGAATGTCTGGAAGACGGGAAACCAAAGTGTCCAGATCTTGACTTGCCCAAGGTATATATTGAGCATAACCATGCTTGATGAGGATTGGGCACTCATATCTTGGGGCCTGTTCTCTTCTTGTTGCACTTCTTGTTCTCCTCGTTGATCGGTTTTCTTCTCCTCCTCCTCGTCTTTGTGCTTGAAGAACTTGAAACTGGTCTTCTGGATCTTCTATGTCATGCATGACCAGTGTCCCAGCTACTTGCTTGTATTGTTTCTGCTGGACATAATCATGTGGGCTTGGGTGTGGTTGTTTTGGTTCATGTTTGCTCATCATTTCATCCAGCTCCTGCTGCAATTCGTCTACAGCTTGTGTGAAATCTTCTCTTGTCATGTGGACAGCTTGTTTGAGACTGTCTCTTGTTCTGTAGCATCTATCCTCCATATCTTCCAGAGCTTCTTGAATTGAGTCAGCATCTGCCATTGCTCCTTCAGGTTGCTCATCAAGGAGTCCCTTGAATCGCCCATCCAGTGAGTCTCCATTAACTGATGTCTGTTGTTGGTGTTGGTCTTCCATTTCTTCAAGTATTGCTGAATGTCTTTGGTATGCGAGTGACTCATCAGCTCTCCCCTCCTCTCTGTAGCAGCCCCTGGCTCCTTTTCCTCCAAGCCTGTCACTCCTTGGCTCCACCCTGTGGGCTGTTCTCTCTCTCACTCGGTATCTTACTTGAGGCTTTGGTGTTGATGTTCTTAGTCCCTCCTCTTGTAGCTCCAGCCCCTCCCTTGTGGCTGTGTGTTCGTCGCTCTCTCTTGTGGTATTTGCTAGTCTCCTTATTTCACTCCTGCAAATCTGTTCATCTATGTCAACATCTGTATTCACATCCTGAACATAGCCCTCAAATTCTACTGCCCCCTTTAAATCTATTTTTCCCTGGACTATAGGCATCTGATTAACAGTCTGATCGCAGGAAGGAACATATGGAGGTGGCCTTTCTCCTTTTATTTCATTACCTTTATTTTCTCTTTCTTGTTTCTCTAATTTTAATAATTGAATTCCATGTTGTTTGAACAGAGTCAATACCCCTAATTCTTGCTCTCTTTTGTCANACCCCCCCCCCCCCCCCCACCACCCCCCACCCCCCCCCCCCCCCTCACACACCCCCCCCAAAGCCCTAAAAATTCTACTGGACGTTCGACATCTAGAAATTTGAGTTAAGTTATCAGCTGTCAACAACAATTAAGACTATTATTAGCTATTTTCCCTTCAGTAATTTACCTCGCTAATCCCAGCTTTTCTAATTACTAGCTAATTTTCACCAGGCTCATCAGACGAGGATCACTAAAAGTATCCGACCCATGATTTTCACCTGGATTTTTGCTGGGCGGAGGAATTTTCATCTTTTATAAAAGCTGTTTAGATTGTCTCAAATATTTCAAAATAATCACAATGTGTTTTCTAGTTAACAATTTAAATGGTAACACAAGGCCTTCTATTTCTTCATTCTGGATATTGCTGTTTGTCCGAATGATGTTTTCTCCCAAGCTGAATGCTTCAAAACTCCATAGTCTTCTCAAATGAAGGTGACGACCTGTCGCTGTAATTCCCCTTGCCCAAATTGAGTAGGTGAGAGATTATGTTAATTTTATACAACACTCTTCCATTTTATATACAACAATGTTTAAAAAATCCTTTGTACAATATTTTAGATTAAGTGATTCCAGGTAATCAATCAATAATCTTTTCTCTTGTATTATTAAAATGTTTCTGCCTCGCTTGCCTCTCCTTTTCCTCTTTCTATTTACATTTATCTCATCTGCCATTTTTATTTTATTTTAACCAAGTTATTCAAGCAGTGTTCTCAGTGTGCTGAACTGCTAGTCCTGGGCCCCTTTTCTTTTCTTTTTTATTTTCTCTGCTCACCATCCATAATGGCATATACAGTATTTGTGGCACACCTCTCAGCTCAATAGTCACCAACAAACGTCTCACTGTTCTACTAAGTATAGTCACTGGCATAATGTTTCCCATTTCATCTGATTTGACTATCACTCTAGATATCCAATCCACTTCTCGTGTGACAACTGTCAGTGAGAGGCATATGTTGTCAAGGATTGCAGCTACTGTGGTATCCTCTATCCACTGACCTGCCAGATTCCTCCTACCATAGGGTGCCACAATTCGACCAACTGGGATTTCAATTACATTAGAGGCAACTTCTGTTGGGGAAAATGTTGGAGCACAAAGGTCCACTAGTTGATTTGTCAATTGTCGAACTGTTATGTTATTATAAACAATATTTTCCCAAGGTATTATTGGCCATTCCTCTGTTATGTCCCTTAAATTTATAATGCTAATCAATTTTCTAAGAAGACTGTTCTTCTTGTAATCTGTCAATCTTTGTACCTGCCCTTTCCTGTCA
The DNA here is from genome assembly GCA_018155175.1 of Sinocyclocheilus anophthalmus. Lineage (NCBI taxonomy): Eukaryota > Metazoa > Chordata > Actinopteri > Cypriniformes > Cyprinidae > Sinocyclocheilus > Sinocyclocheilus anophthalmus. The sequence continues at coordinate 20,899 of JADLZN010011519.1, forward strand.
ACAAAATCTGATTCCAACCAAAAATGATTACAGATGCCTCTTGTATTTCTCAAAGTCTTCAAAAATTCTTGATATTCTTTCACACTTCTCCATTCACTTTGGTGTTCATAATTTGCATCAAAACTGAGCTCGTCTTGTATATCTAATATGCTCATTCTGTTCTTTTTTTAGGATCAGAACAGGCACAAAAATAATCTGTCTATTTTCTCTGCTTTCTTCCCTCTCCCTCTATCATACGTCAGCCTTTACTCTTATCAGCGTTTACTCACACACATACACTTCACTCAAGCACGCGCACACACAACACTTTGTCTTTGTTCGTCACACACATACACGCACAAATCAAATCAACATGCAGGCTCCTCACTCTTTCTCATGTGCACACACACGCATTCAGCACACACATGCATGCCTTCTCTCACTCACATACACACACACTCACACACACAGGTTCCTCGCCTGCACACACTCAAAGCCCTCTCTCCCACACTTTTTGCTACACTCACACAGAGCGAAGAGAAAAAACACCAAGCAGCGTCTGGTCCGTTTCTCTTTCTTTAGGAATGAAAAATCAATTACTTCTTTATCTTTTTCTTTATTAATAATTCGGTTTCACAATTTGGAATCTTTATTGTTCATTTAGTGTATTTTTAAAAAAAAAATTGTATTGCTTTTTCATTCCAGTTAAATCAAAGCGCTTTTACATAGAACATATATGTCACACACACATATTCAGCTTTTCACACAGCGCAAAGCAGCCAACACAGTTAATCATTCAGCCAAAACATTCAATGCTTCAATGTTTTCACCATTTTGACGCACATACAAATATTTTTACAACAGATAATGGACAAACAAAAGACTAACAGTTTAACTTAGTCTGCAGACACCTAATTCAGCCGCCCCTCCCTCATAATCACCCCTCAAAGCCACGCTCCAACGTCTGAGCGGCTCTTTGATTCCTGGGCTTGATTATTTTGGGAAGTCCCTGAACAGGTTTTAGTGTCCCTTCTCGACACTCGTGTACACAACTTAATACTCTGATCAAAGCAACCCCTCCCTCATAAGCACCCCTTAAGGCCACGCTCCCCCGTCTGAGCGGCTCCTTAATTCCTGGGCTTGCTTATTTTGGAAAGTCCTCTCTCATAAGTACCCCTCAAGAGCCACGCTCCCTCTTCTGAACGGCTCTCTTGATTCCTGGGCTTACTTATTTTGAAAGGTCTCCGACCCAGTATGTGCCCCTTCTCGAATGGCACAGCACGGTGCTTCTTCTTATATACACAACTTATATACAAAAGCTTTCTACTACTCTAAAGCAAGTGAATCTCTTGACATCTGGAACTCCTCAACCCCACTTTTACTTTACTTAATTTAGTTCAAATCTTAGATTAATTTATTGGTGAAGCCCTGTCTCAGATTACCACCACAGGTGTGACCCTAGTCAACCACACAAACAGTCTTATTTCCAATATAAGCAAAATATTGCCTACCTCGTTTTTCCGGGGCCCCTTTTAGAGATCTGTTTGCATGGCAGTCCAGGTACCCCACCCACGATGGCCCTCGCGGACGTTGCACCCCAAGCCAATCCTGTTCGTGACGCCAACCTGTTGTGGATTTTTCTTGGGTGCAGCCAATGAAGTTGAGAAGCAGAGTTCCAGATGTCAAAATAATACTTTATTTAACAAAGAAACAAAGCCAGGAAGACAGTCACAGCATTCCAAATCATTCCAAAGTCTTTGTTTGTCAGCTCATGTTATTATACCCCTTGTTCTCTCCAAATTTGGTCATTTTCAGTTTTTTCTTTGTTCCGGTTACTTTTTATTGGTTATAGATACCTGATTTGCTACAGTTGTTTCCAACTCTTTTGGCCTTGTTTTCTAATTGGTTGGTAGTGTGGTCATACTAGATATGTGTCAAATTTATCTACTTGCTTTCATTTTGCCACCTTCCATTGGTTGGTAAAGTGGTCATACGAAATGTGTACGTCACATCCATCCACCTGTTCCTGATAATATTAGATTATTTCATGTTTACGTCTGCTGTCTACAGAAAGGTCCATTGTCTAATGAAAGGACCATTATACGTGTTGTTACATTATTTCAAGCTCACTGGTGTACTGTATAATGAAAGATTCACTGTCTAATGAAAAGACTATTATTTGTTCTATGACATCCAGAGTTAACATAATTCAGCATATTAATATATATATTGATTACTTTCATTTTCACATAATACTTCAATAAAATTACACACAAGGTCTGATCGATCAGCAGCGCAGCAGCAGACGCCGGCCTGTGGAAGTGAGATTAGATTGCTGTCAGACCACCTCATGTTCACACACACAGTGACACGTGCACCTCTGGCCCGCTGATCTACACAATATTCAGCACATTACTTCAGTACTGTACACTGCGGTGCATGACTTGTATATTATAAATTATATATATTATATATATATATATATAATATATATATACATTTAACAAATTATAAAAAGAATCATAAGAAATCAATAATTTATTTAATTTTTTATTTACTGCAATATTAATCAGAGCTCCAAATTATCAATTCAATTGCTACTTTTTTCGACTTTAAATCTAATTATAAAATGATATTTTTACTCCAGTTTGTTTTTGAAATACAATCATTTACGCAGTGGCATAATTGTAATAACAGATTTATACATTAAGTAATTAAGATATCACTAATAAGCTTGGTAAAAAAAAAGAATATATAGGCTGATATTGTGCATATATTGGTGCATAAACGGTAACAATTTACAATGTGTTTTTTTTACTTAACATTAGTTAACATACTAGTTCACATTAACCTCAGCATTTACTAATACAATTTTAGGATCAAAAGTTGTATCTGTTAGAATTAGTTAATTAACTAACATGAACATTTTTAATTAATATTAACGCCAACAAAGGTTAATAAATACCACAACAATATACTGTTTGTTGTTAGTTCATGCTAATGCATTAACTTAAGTTAAATATCTGTTAAATATTAAATAATATCCAGTACGCACGACGTGTTGTTGTGAATTAAATAGTTTATCCAAAAATAAATATATTATCACTTACCTTTATGACTTACAAAAGGAGATGTTATGCAGAATGATACATCAGTCTCATTTTGCGTCAAATATATAATTTTTATTGTAAAACAAAATTTAATTGTTTAAAAGTAATATAATTGTTTGACATTTTCAAAAGCTGAAGTGAATACCGTGTTTTATTTATTAGAATGCGTATAACTCAATATGCAACTAAATGCAAAAGATGAATAATTGAACGAAGCCTACTGATTAATTGGTGAAATAATCAATGATTAATTGATAAATCAATAGATTAATGCTACTGACTGCAAGGAGAACGATGGACGCTGAGATGTTTTTCTTTTTAACAGAAATCACTTCAAATTCAGTTTCTTGCACAAAGACTTGGAATATAGCACAAGTTCCATGCTGGGCTTTTATTGTGCTTTTTTGGTTTTTTTTGCATCGTTTTTGGTGCCTAAAAGCTTTAGTATCTATTCATTGAAATTGCATGTGAAAAGCCTTCAGAGCTTTCCCTCTGGTCTTCCATGACAGAAAGATAGTAATTTGGGTTTAAAGCAGAAAAGAATTTGATGTGCTCCACAAAAGTTAAATAAATTCCATTGCAAATTGTAATTTTGGCTCCACTTATAAAGTCAAGCTAGTTTTCAGTTTTACTGGTTTGAAATTTTGCATTGAGATTGTATGACATCAAACTTCTGCTTTAGATATTATTATTATGTTTAGTATATCAAACATTTAATCTGGCCATTTCAGTGAACTGAAATACATAACAAAGGTGTCCTCGGTGTTTGAAAGACGTCTCGTGTCTGCTTCGTGTCTTTTGTCTGAGAGCTTGAGTTTTGTGTCTGTCAGATCTTAAATGAGCCGTTCACTGTGATTATTGAGTGACTGCATGATATTGCAGCCTGACAGACATTTCCAGCTTTTTTTTTTTCAAACTTGTTTTGTTTCACAGAGCTGCCTCAGATGTGTCAGAATGCAGCATCCTTCACGCTGTCTGTCTGCTTGCACACGCTCACACTCACACACTCACGCGCGTGAGGACTGGAAATTGTCAGCGAAATGAAATTTACACTTGCATGCCTTCCCAAAGTGAAAAAAATTAACTATAATGCAGGGTTATTATAGTTAACACAATTTTTTTTCTTTGTATATAAATCATGATTACCTATATTATACAAGATCTGTGTGTGTCTTTGTGTCTGGTTGGTGTATATATATATATATATATACACAAACCACACACCCCACAGAGATATGTAATATAGGTAATAATGATTATGACAAAGAAAAAAAAAATACTATAATATTAGTTGTGTCAAATTAGGGGGGGCCCGCGTGACGCAGGGGATCAATTTTTCAAAACTATTTAATGCAATTAACGCAGGGGCGGGGCTAGGGTTGGCCACTCCACTCACAACTGCTGCTTCTGTCATTTTTTTCTCTTGACAAGAAGTGCATTTTTTCAGTAGCAGAACGACTGAGAACGGGAGATGTTTCAGACGGAAACGGTACTGTGCTCGCAGCGCACGCTCTTCAATTGCACGCACAAAGGCACCAGCGCGCTGTAGCCTGTATCCTTTCATAACAAAGCGCGAAATAAACTATGTGCATGCAATGTTGCCCCTGTAGGACAGTTAAGTGTAATGCGGTAAGTGACCAAACAAATGCGATTACAGCTGCCTTATAAAATGTGCATGCATGATTATAATGTATGCTTATGAGGATCACGATTTAAAGGAACACTCCACTATTTTTAAAAATAGGCAAATTTTCCAGCTCCCCTAGAGATAAACAGTTGAGTTTTACCATTTTCGAATCCATTCAGCCGATCTCCGGGTCTGGCGGTAGCACTTTTAGCTGCAGCTTTGCATAGATAATTGAATCTGATTAGACTGTTAGCATCTCGCTTAAAAATGACCAAAGAGTTTCTATATTCTTCCTATTTAAAACTTGACTCTTCTGTAGTTAATTCGTGTACTAAGACCGACGGAAAATGGGGTCCATGAGCGCAGCAGGCACAAGATATTCCGCAGCGCCTGAAAATAGGCTAACTTCCGTCAACATAACCAACGTGAGCACCTGCTTGAACAGGGAGCGTGCTGGGGACTATTTTCAGGCGTTGTGTAATATCATTGCGCCTGCTGCATCCATGGTATGGCAGCAAAGTTCGTTGATTATTACGCTGGAATGAGAGTATAGTTCCTAGCCATTATCGGCCTAGAAAATCGCAACTTTTAATATTCCGTCGGTCTTAGTACACGATGTAACTACAGAAGAGTCAAGTTTTAAATAAGAAAAACATCGAAACTCTTTGGTCATTTTTGAGAGAGATGCAAAGGTCTAATCAGATTCAATGATCTATGATAAGCTACAGCTAAAAGTGCTACCCCCACACCCGCAGATCGGCTGAATGGATTCGAAAAACTCAACTGTTTAACTCTAGGGGAGTCGGAAAACGAGCCTATTTTCAAAAATAGTGGAGTGTTCCTTTAAGAACATGTCTCGGAAATGGTTTTCAAAACTGTCCTGAAGCAGCCCAGCACTGTCTCACTCATCTACACACCCGATTTAACTCTTCAGCTCATTAGTAGAAACTTTAAGACCTGAAGTGGGTCAGAAAAGGTAAAAAGCTCTTAAAGAAATAGCAGCCAAAACAACCTAATAACCAGCTGCTGTGACGTCTGTTAATCAAAGGACAAAAGGAAAAAAGAGGAATAAAGAACTTTTACAGCTTTAAGGATTCACCTATATTTCATTTAGAATTTAGTGTTTGATAACTTCAATTTCAATTTCTGTATATTTCTGCTGAAGGGCACGGGTAAATATAACATTTATTATAATGGGTTTATGTGGAGATTGTTTTAAGTTCACTTAAATTAGAAGTTATTTTTTTTTAAGTCTAATAAATGTTAAAATTGATAGCTCTTAATTATAATGTAATGTTGAATGGCTATAGTCAATGGTTAAATATTTTACGTTTTTAAAATACCATTTCAGTCGTTCTACTTCCAAATTGCATGTTTGATTCAGTGAGTGACTTGCAAATTTATTGCAATTACTTGTGAAATGATAAGCAATTACACCATGTTTTTTCCCCCCAGTGTAATAATATATAATTGATACTAAATGCAGACAACACATATGCTCTAGAGTAGATATGCAAAATATCTGCTGGCCCAAAAAATAATTATGCCTCATTCATCACATCCTCTCCAGGTACGATGAATATTTTTACCCATCACTTTTGGGTAATCATCGAGCGCTGGAGCGTGCTTGATTAGGATTAGAATTCATATTTGGGAATCAACGCTGGACTGGATTCAGGAGAGATTTGGACGGCTGGATGCTGCCTGTGGTAATGCGAAATAATCTTGTTACACTTCCTCATCTTCCTTTCAGAAATATCACGCACTCATTTTTCTCCCGCTCATCTCCGAGCCTGAGCTTTGAGTAAATCGCTCGTATTAGACGTTCAGCTTCAGCCAATCGAAGCGCCTCCTTTATACCAATCAGATAGAGCTCTGTCTCTGCAGATAACATGAAGGGTCAACACTTCGGATGGATTTTCTGCCCGGCGCTTGTCTGGAGAGAAACAGACAGGTTTGGAGAGAAATTCAGCTGTGCATCGGTGCAAGGCTTGTCAGACGGAGTTCGGTTGGCTTGGTGCGAGGCGATCGCGGACCCTCGGGTGTGATTCTCCATTAATGCATTTTCTGTGTCGCTTCTGTTCTGTCGGAGGCAGAGATTGTGTTGAATGGGGACATGTTATTCTGAGCGGCATGCATTTCCTCATACACACATGCCTTGGGTGAACACATTCCGAGCGTGATTTCTGAAGGCTTAGTTTGCAGATTTAACTTTATGTATCTCGAGATGTGCTCAATCAGCGTGGCTCAAAGTTATAGTGGAGTACATTGAGTTGTGATGCTGTGGGATTCCTGTCACGAACTCTTCTGTTCCCTGTCTTTGAACTTACTGGAAGCGAGAGGAACACACGTAGCCCATGGATCGATACTGAAGGTAACAGTAAAATCACGTTTCCGGCACTCGACCGATCACTGCAGAATATTATCGGCTGACCTTGGAAAGCAGACATTTGAGACTTCCTCAAACTGTGGTTTTGATGTGTTTTCAGGACAGAGCATAATGAAAATTGGTTCAGAAGTCGAGTGTGAGGACAGCTTGTTTCAGCTGGAAAAATGATTGTCGGAGTTGTGGCCTAACAGTCATGGTGCTCTTGTGATTAATGTGAGTTTGAATCCAGCTTGCAACATTCCCTGTTGCCAATCCTATCTTCTCTTCTCATAATTTCCTTCCCTTTCTCCACTATTCTTAATACAATTTATTAATTAATTAATTCAATATTCTTTTTCTTTCTTTCTTTCTTTCTTTCTTTCTTTCTTTCTTTCTTTCTTTTTTCTATAACATCATGTAGAATATAGATAAACTTACTTGAAACACTGAAATTGCCAATTCATAGATATCAAATATTAATATCTATCTAAACTTAAAATCCAATACATTTATATTAATTTAGGATTGTACCCCATTGGCACCCCCCCACCCCCCTTTTTTGTCCACAAAATATTATTTATTTTTAATTATTATTATTTATTATTTTATTATGATTCTTATTATTAGTTATATTGATTGTATTTTTTGCATTGCTCTGCATAATAAAATGGTAATAACAACACAAGTAATTTAATTCAAGATATTAAGAAATCCTAAATTAAGTTTTGAATTCTTACTTTATTGGCATTTTTGTAAATATTTTTTCAATAATCAAAATATTAAATAATAAATGTGTTATTGATACTACTATTATTATTATATTTATTAAGGTATTAATAATAATAATCATAATAATAATAATAATTACTAATAATAATAAAAAAAATATATAAATAACAATTAATATGGGAAATATTCTTGTTTTCCGTTGTTCATCTAGTTAGACCTGCAGGCCTTTATCAGTGCAGAACTGAAAGTCAGCTTTGGGCCTTTGTGAAATTGACATCACAAAATGCTTTCATTAAAACTCTATTTAACCCATCGCTATAGAAACCACACACTCAGAGACACGAAGGTAAGACTGTCTTTTAATTTCACCGGAGTACAGCATGCACAGTATCTTTCACTTTAGCATTAAATGTTTTCCACTGACAGCTCAATTAATCATGTTAATTGAAGACAGAGTTTCTCTCATCAAATGGTGTTCTTGCATTCTCCCGTCTGTTCTCAAGGTACGAATGTAAAGAGCCCTGTCTTTAACTAGGGCGTCCTTTCTACCTGCCGTCCCCGGATGACGGCTGAAAATAGTAATGAGCAGGACGCAGGAGAGAGTCATTTGCATGTGTCTTCCAAAGCAAGCTACTGTAGTTTCATTGTTTAATGATCAATTTCCCACTTGCTTGTCAAACCAAGGTGCCATCGCTGCGTATTGATGACTATTAAACATGCCTTTGTAGTATTAGCTTATATAATGAATAATGCAGGCCGATATTTTGTGTGTATATATATATATATATATTAGCTTTCTCTTGAAACACAACAGTGTGCAGATTGGTTTCCGCCTCCTTTATACGATCTACAAAACAGTCTACAGAAGTAGATATATCGGGTCCGGAGGGATCGAGGACCGTCGTTGTGCCCACATGTTTTCTTATTGCCGCCGCTTTGAAGGAATCAATAATTTATTTTGGCAATTTGCATTTAAATTCAGCGGACCTTGTGATCCCGAGCCATGCGAGACAAAAGATGCATAGCCAGCACGAACTTTTCAAAGGAAGGTTGCTTCTTTAACTTTTGGAATGGGAAATACAGGCTCTTTTGGAAGGAAAAAAAAGAGAATATGAAGATCAATGAGAATGGAAACATCAAACATCGGTGCGCTGGATGGTTGGGCAGTTAGAGCGCGGATGAAAGCTGGAGCAAGTGTGGAGGAGAGTGATCATCCAAACAATACAATAGCAGCAGCATATATGTTCTCTTAAGGCGTTTATTTAATGTTACACAGCTGTTAGGTCAGGGTGGTTGAAGAGTGCTGACAGCTACTGCGAGTGTGATATTGTGTAAACATGAAGAAGCTTTGATCCACGATGAACTTCACACTCTGACTTGCAAGATAAGGGTCAAGCATGATAATATAATCAGAATTAGTGTCATTTAATTAGTTTTTTTTTTTTTGCATAAATATGCATTTTGTTTAGTTGCAGCTAACAGCGTAAACGACCGCTTGAAAGAAAACAGACGGGCTGTTTTGCACTTTCAATTGAGCAGAACATCTCAATAGAGATTGATAAACTCTAATTGTCTGAAAATGTGATGACTGCGTCAGATTTTAGTGAGCATTCAGCGTGATTAAATGAAAGATATATCTTCGTGTCTGTGGCAGTGTTTACAGAGCTTTTATGACGGTGACCCGAAATAAGTTGACTAATAAACGGGTAATATGATGCGATTTCAATTTTTCCTTTCTCTTTGGAGTGTTACAAGCTCTTGGTGCATAAAGAAAATCTGTAAAGTTGCAAAGACTAAAGTCTCAAATCCAAAGAGATATTCTTCATAAAAGTTAAGAGTCAGCCACGCCCCCCTAAAACGGCTCGTTCTACACGCCCCCACATGTCTACCTCACTATGTGGGAAGATTTGCATAACACCGCCCAAATGCTCACGCAAAGAAAGAAGGCGTAACTATATTGTTGCTGCTGCCGCCGCCATGTTGTGAAGACGCTGTGTGTTTCGTTGTGAAAGCGAAACTACTTTGTTTGGTCTTCCAAAAGAGGACACAACTAGAAATCAGTGGTTAAGTTGTATTTTCAACACTGTTCGAGAACAGTTCAACCCAATATTCAGATGTGTGCAGCACATTTTATGGAGGACTGTTTCTTCTGATCCTGGGAGAGTAGACTACAATGCCGGCTGTTCTGACTCACAGACTGTAAGTAGTTCATATTTAAAGGATTTGCCACTGACGATTCAAACGCGAGTTTTGAGCAGTGTAGAGTAGCACTTGTTGTTTGTCATTTCTCTGATCACAAATGCAGACATGGTTTTATGTTTACGCGGCGCGATGCAACGTGTAAAAAGACAGTATAAGTCATTATAATCCGTAATTATGTCCTTTTAAAACAAATGGTTGCCAGGTTGGAAAGTGAACAGAAAGTGTATCAGTTCAAAGCAAATATCCATGACAACAATGTACTAAAAACAAGAGCTCTAATTGAGGGTTTAAGCTCCTGAAATCTGGCAACCGCGACACGAGCGCCTGTGGAGGCAAGATAATGCAAATGTCAATTTAAATTGAAATGTTTTGAATTGAAACTTACAAGCAGGCTAATATTGCAGATGATTATGCTTAATTAATCAGGAGAAGTGACAAATTATGATCTTGAATACAATATGATTTCTCGTGCAGGCTTATTTGAACTGGAACATCACTGAACTAACTTGAGCTATATACTGTATATATAATGACACTATTGTCTTTTAGAGCTGCTTTACAGCAGAATCTGAACCGCTTTCATAGTCGAGTTTCCAGAATTGATTCTGCTGTTTTCATGTTCATCGCTGTAAAGATGCTTTGACACCATCAGCACTGTTTAAAGCGCTATAAAAATAAAGCTGACTTTCATTCCACAACAGGGCTCTTTAAAGTGGAAAAGAGTTCTTTATTATTTCTATTTTTAATTTTGATACATTTTGTTCCTTTTAAATTGATCAACATTTTCAGTGTTGAGTAAAACAAGAAGAAGAAAAAAAACAAAAAGGGGAAAAATAGCAGTGGACAAACATTCAGTCTAAACACAGCACGACAGACAATAGATTTGGGTGAAATTGCTCGGTTTCCTTTGCAAAATATGCTTGATATGAAATGATGGCTGTAACAATGCATATCTGAGTGTTTGTCTGCTCCTGAGGGCATTTCTAGTATTAAATCCCGTGGCTCAGTAAAACTGCTTCAAAATAAAGCAGTAGTTGTGTTGAGGAATGCTATCCAAACCTGCCAGCTTGCTGTGACAAAATCCACACCTGCACGCTTCTGCTCCTTCAGTTTCTGACTGCGAAGAAGAGAGAGAAAGTTAAAAGAGAAGAACTACCTTTAGTCAAGGTAGACTTGCACATCTCTTTAGTCTTCTGGTATAGAAGATTTTCAATTAAAATGCACATTGAATAAGAACAATAGTCATAGCCTTGGTGTATGAAAGAGAAACTACAAAACAAGATGATGAAGAGAGTCAGCATCTGAAACACAATAGCTGTGTGCCAAACCCTGGTGAGCGTTTTGGTTGCTAAGCTCTATGTCCAAAGGATGCATAAAATAGCCCATTTTTATTTTGATTCAAATAATTTAGTTGATACTTTTGGTATTCAGTGAAACACATTTATAATTAACATTGTCCTCGCATCTTTCACCATCTCGGATTTTTAACTCATCTCAGTCACAACTTATCCATTTATTATGGAAATATTTTATTTTAAAAGAACACACTTAAGTGTGAGCTGAACGTAATGTTCTCAGACACTTAATTACATGTTATTCCCAAATTTAATTCATCTGTATTATAGTTTAAATTATTAATACATGCAATAAGTTGAACGTTATTGTGTTTTTGACTCACTTAAATAGGACTTAAGTACATCTTTAAATGTAATTTGTCTTTAAAATATGGTTGAACTTGCTGCTGGATGCTCTGGCAAGCATTTATGGTAAACTAAAATATGCTTTAATTTTACGTTTAAATATATTTTAATGTACTTTTAAATATTTAATATAATATCATAATACATATTAATTATAATGAAATACCAAAAAAGTGTTGTTTTTAAAGCATTATATATATACATGCATACATACATAATGGTTGAAATGTAATTTAAAGTTTTTTTTTTTGTTGACATTATTATAAAGTAATGTGGAGACGATTAAGTGTCTCTCTTTAAGTACACCTTGACTTTTATTCATTAAATATCATATGCATGAACAGTGGTTTAATAAATAGCTTTACGATTTGAAAGCACACTACAAGTGCACAGTCACTACAATAAGTGCCCTCTTTTTCTCACGCTGGTCTATTTCTGTGAAGGTCCCATTGATGCGGGCATAGATTTGTGTCTAAACGAGCGCAACTAGGTTTTAAAACAGATCAACTGCATCTCTCTTCATGTTAATCAGCCTCCATTCCCCTTCCCAGAAAGCAGCTGTGCCTCGGCGAAGGGTCTAGCTCTCTCTTCTATTCCTGTCATGTTTCTGGAGAGATCAGATGAGATACAATTTATTTAGACAACTTTTGGCCAGAGCGTCTTCCCAACAGCTGCAGCCGTGGACCCGAAGCCGTAAAGACAGACTCGACGAACATAGCAACACGATGAGTAGATCAGTGCCTAGCAGTTTTCAGCAGGCTATTTAGTGTCAGATGTAGTGTTCCTGTAGGATTTAAAAATGTCTTTGTTTAAACGTTGTACGCCATGAACCAATCCCAACCATGAGGAGATTAAGCGTCCAAACTTTGATTTGACGCAAAAATAAATAAATAAATAAATAAAAATAAATGAAAGTCAGACAAAAAAATAAAGGTACGACTCTTAATGGCCTCAATGAGGGAAATTTTGTTTATCTGTTTAATTTATTATAATTGTTTATGTTTCGTTTAGCATAGCTTAACTATATATTAATGATTTCCTTTTTTTTTTTTGACCCAAAACAAATAGTTTGGGCCATTTTCCCATACATAACTTGATTGTTTTAATATTTAAAACATTATCTAAAACATTTAACATATAAAAAAGTATTTTGAGAATTTGCCAATGGGAGTGGGCGGAGCTAAAGATCTATTTTGGTGCTGAAACTCTCTGATTGGTGGAATTTTCTATACAGCATCATGGGTAATGTAGTTCCTCTTCAGGAACTCGAGCTGCATCAAAACACTAAGGGAACGCCGCCAGCGTGACCACGCTCTGAATCACATGTGAAATCAGTCTAATAGCTGGGCGAGACGTCACGGGCGGGGTGACGTAGTGACCAGGATGCTTAAAAGCACGTGTGGTGGAACCGGCGTCAGCTTTTTGTCATTTAGCAAGCGCTCTGTGTGTGTCAGTCTGATATCTGTTTGTGAGTCATATTTGGTGTTGTCTGTCCCATAGGGCTAGAGAAATTATGTCCAAGGCACATGACAAGTCACATCATTTGAGTAGGGCCGAAGGCAGCCAGCGTTTCACGGGTGTTCCTCACTGCCTGCGTTTCCATACGGGGCGGATACACACAGTTTTGCGTCCTGCTGCATGGGAGCGGAGCATGTGATCAGCTCTTGAGGAGCGCTGACGCCCGCATCGCGAGTGTCTTCAGTGCATGCTTTCCGCTCCCGAAAAGCACTCTTGCGGAGGGTGACTTCGCAAGCGTCACCGCGGCGCGGGTACCGCTGCCGCAGAGGCGCGCGGCGATGCGCCGTGGGGTTCGCAGTGGAACTGGCGGAGGGAAGGAAGACGGCGCAAGTCCCTATCTCTTCATCAAAAGCCAGATACGTGCGACCCGCGAGCCGGGGATCGGAAGCCCGTTCTGCGGTTACTTCACCCCGGCGAGCGAGCTCGGCGCTCGATATCTTTCCTCGAGGAGGATCGAGGAGGTTGACGTGGAGGGTGTCGATGAGGTTTTGCCCCCTCAATCGCCCCAGTATGAGGAGCTTTTGGAGGTGGTAACTCGTGCTGTGGCCAAACTAAACATCACATGGCCCGCCGAGAAAATGGCTGAACCGCAGAAAAGCAAGTTGGATGAGCGGTTTTTGCGAGTTAAGCCACCACCTCCGCGCCGGAGCCTGCCTTTTTTCCCCGACCTCCACACCGAGGTGTCGAAGTCGTGGGGAAGGCCATTCTCGGCCCGCCTCTTCGTTCCCGCCTCCGATCATTATGGCGATGTGGCGGGGATGAAAGAGCGCGGTTATAAGACGATGCCCCGGGTAGAGCAGACGCTTGCGAGCTATCTGTCTCCCGGCGTGGCATCGTCTTTAAAGGCTCCGGCATTGCCCTCCAAGCCGCTGCGCACAACCTCAGCGCTGGTGGGCAAAGGCTACTCGGCAGCGGGGCAGGCTGGTGCGTGTCTGCACACCATGGCGGTGTTACAGGCGTACCAAGCCGACCTGCTGAAGGAGCTAGATGAGGGTGAGCAGATAAAATACGAAGATATTACTGAGCTCAGGAGGACCGCTGATTTGTCTCTCCACGCCACCAAGGAGACCGCCCGTGCCATTGGCAGGTCTATAGCAGCTATGGTGGCAAGCGAGAGCCGGGAATCTATGGCGGACCCGGTCAGATATGGTTTTGTTTTTTTTTTAAAGAGAAGGACAGGGTCTGCCTTATGGACGCCCCGCTCGCGCCTTCTGGCCTGTTTGGCGACGCCGTCAATTCGGTCGTCGACAGGCACCAGGAGGCTCGTAAGCAGGCGACGGCGTTCCAGCGGTTTCTCCCTCGCCACTCTCTAGCTCCAGGGGCTGCTGGGCGAGAGCAGCCCCCTCCGGGTACCAGCTCCGAACACAGGGGCGCGCAAAAACAGAGCGTGGCCTCGCGTGCTCCCCCGTGTCGAGGCACGAGGGCGAGGCGACGCTCGAGGTCGGGGGCCTCTAAGGCTAAGCCAGATCTTCGGACCGTACTTCAGTCTAAGAGGTCCTCGGCCAAAAAGTCCTGACGCCACTGGCCCAGGATGTATGAGGGCAGTCCCCTCTGAGGTGCAGCGGGTTACACCGCAATACACGGTGTCCGTCTCGCCTCAGTGACCTCAGGAGATCGGCTGTTAACCCTGCCGGAGTTACAGGGCGCAACGGTCTCCCGCGAGCGCCAATCTCAGTCAACGCCCCGAAACGAGCGGTGCTAAGAGCCTCGCCACCTCCGCGGAGGTCTCTAGAGCAGCAGGTTCGGTTGTTCCCTGCCGGTTCGCCGTTACAGGGCACCGAGCCGGCTGCTCGTACTGCACCAGAGATCAGTCTCGAGAGACTGATTCCCTTAGTAGACTTTTTGGCAGCGTGGAAACTACTGCCAAATGTGTCGCAATGGGTCCTGCACACTGTAGAGAGAGGCTACAGAATCCAGTTTGGTTCTCCTCCGCCTCATTTCAACGGGATTACTCCCACGCTGGTGGGCCCCGAGCAGGCTCTGGTCATGGAACAAGAAATAGACACTTTCTTGAGGAAGGAGGCCATAGAACATGTTCCTCCTCTCTCGAGAGCGTCCGGGTTCTACAGCCGGTACTTCGTTGTTCCAAAGAAGGATGGGGGGTTGCGTCCAATTTTAGATCTGCGTCTATTGAACCGCTCAGTCATGCGTCTGAAGTTTAAAATGCTCACTGTCAAACAGGTCGTTTCTCAGATCAGGTCCGAGGACTGGTTTTGTCACGATCGATCTAAAGGACGCATACTTCCATGTATCCATCCTTCCCACTCGCAGGGAGTTCCTGAGGTTTGCTTTCGGGGGCAAAGCGTACCAATATCGTGTTCTTCCTTTCGGCCTTGCACTCTCACCCCGCACTTTCACAAAGTGTGTGGATGCAGCCCTGGCTCCGTTGCGACTCCAGGGCATCCGCATACTAAATTATATCGACGATTGGTTGATTTTAGCTCAATCAGAGCAGACGACGGTTCGGCATCGAGATGTCGTTCTCGCCCACATGAGAGAGCTGGGGTTAAGACTAAACGCCAAGGAAAGTGTGCTTTCTCCATTACAGAGGACCACTTATCTGGGCGTGGTGTCGGATTCGACCACGATGCAGGCACGTAGTCCCCTGCTCGGATCGAGTCGATCCTCACCGCAGTCGCGAGAGTCAGAGAAGGCCCGTCACTCACTGTCAAGCAGTTTCAGAGACTGCTGGGTCTGATGGCAGCTGCGTCCAACGTGATACCTATTGGCCTGCTGTACATGAGGCCCCTACAGTGGTGGCTCAAGACCAGGGGGTTCTCCCCGAGGGGAAACCCGCTCCGCATGTTCAAGGTCACGCGGCGAGGCCTACGTGCCTTGGACATGTGGAGGAAACGCTGGTTCTTGTCTCAGGGCCCGGTGCTGAGAGCTCCTTGTCGCCGCGTAATGCTAGCAACAGATGCATCCCTCACAGGTTGAGGAGTGGTCATGAGTGAGCCAGCGGTCTGTGGAGCGGCCGCCATCTCACATGGCACTTCAACTGCCTGGAGATGCTGGCCGTGCTGCATGCACTGAGATATTTCCTCCCGGAACTGAGAGGCCACCATGTGTTGGTGCGCACCGACAACACAGCAGTGTTTTTTTTTATATCAACCACCAGGGAGGTCTGCGCTCACGCCGTTTGTACAAACTAGCGTACCAGATCCTTGTGTGGTCCCAGGGCAGACTTCTCTCGCTGAGAGCAGTTTTCATCCCTGGGCATCTCAATTTGGGAGCAGACAATACGGTAACGGTGAGCGTGTTAGGCTCCTCTCGCTAACAGAGGGTTATTTATTGGGCCTCCGCTCGCGATGCGCTCCGCTAGTACAGGCCTGGAGTTGTAGGCATCTCTGTGAGACTCCTTACAAGTGTCCTGAGAGTGGGGTGTTAGTTAGGCCTCTCATGTGAGGTCTCCGCTCCTAGAGTCAAAAGCAGGGGCTGAGGCCCGGGGATTGGATGCTTCACCCCAGGGTGGTGGAGCAGATATGGAGAGTCTTCGGCCAAGCTCTGGTGGATTTGTTTGCGACTCGCATGATATCGCACTGTCCCCTATGGTTCTCTCTAAACCATCCAGCTCCACTGCGGGCTGGATGCCATGGTACAGACGTGGCAGAGGCTTCGTCTGTACACCTTTCCCCAATCACTCTGCTCCCAGGAGTTCTGGAGAGAGTGCGCCTGGACGGAGTCAGTCTACTGTTAGTAGCCCCGTTCTGGCCAAGCCGAGTATGGTTCTCGGACCTGATCTCCCTACTCGACGGCTCTCCATGGGAGATTCCCGTCAGGAGAGATCTCCCTAACAGGCGGAAGGGACATGATCATCCACCCCCGCCGGAGCGGTGGAAACTGTGGCGGGCCCCTGAGGGGGCACAAATACTAGCTTCCGGTCTCCAACCGAGGGTTGTTGAGACCATTCTCCAATCCAGAGTTCCCTCCACGAGGAGACTGTACGCCTTGAAGTGGAAACTTTCACCTCTTGGTGCAGACAGCGACTGCAAAACCCAGTCAACTGCCCAGTTGGTACAGTGCTGGAGTTCTTGCAGGCCCGTTTCTCTGCCGGGTTGACCCACTCCACCCGGAAGGTCTACGTGGCGGCCATTGCGGCCAACCACGCCCCTCTCGGTGGCCAGTCATTGGGCAGACACCCCCTAGTTACACATCTCCTCCGTGGTGCGCTGAGGCTGAAGCCTCCGGTACGATCTCGCATCCCCCCGTGGGACCTGGCTGTGGTGCTAGAGGCTCTCTGTAGGCCTCCCTTCGAGCCTATTGAGGAGATATCTGATCGCCTCCTGACTATAAAAACTACCTTTCTTCTGGCGATATCTTCTCTCAAGAGAGTCTGCAGGCCCTTTCTGTGGCCCCTTCTTACCTAGACTTTGCGCTTGGCTTGGCCAAGGTGTTTCTGTTCCCGCGAGCGGGTTATGTCTCTAAGGTCCCTTCCTCTGCACCGCGGCCTTTCGTACTACAGGCCTTTAGTCCTCCTCCCTTCGGGGATCCAGACCAGAAGAGGCTAAACTGCATGTGTCCAGTGCGGGCACTGGATGCTTACATCCACAGATCTGCCCTGTGGAGGAGGGCAGACCAGTGGCTTGCTGTTATGGCCCACAAGAGAGGTCTGCCGCATAAGCAGACCCTCAGTCGGTTGGCTAGTGGACTGACATCTCCACGGGTATGAGTCTTGATCTCCCCTCGCCCATTATTAGGGTCAAGGCCACTCAACACGTAGGGTAGCAGCCTCTAAGGCTTTTTTAGCAGCGTGGTCCATGAAGGAAATCTGCAAACGCGGAGGGTTGGTCACCGCCCCTTACCGTGTTAGGTTTCTATGGTATAGAATTGCGGAGCCACTCCTGGATTTCTGTTCTTTCGGCCGTAGCGTGCAGTCTTCCCACACCCGGCAGAGACTAGAACGTCTGGCGATAATGTGGGAATCTCGTTCCCTAGCGTTTTTCGAGCAGCTCGAGTCCCTGAAGAGGAACATCTCGGGGTACGTATGTACCCTAGTCCTTCGACGGGACTATCGCACCCCGATTGCTGCGCCTCTCGGTGCCATCCTTTCGGCGTCCCTGTCAGCGCTTGCTTCACTCCTTGAGCTGACTGTCTGGTTCACAGACACTGCTGTTTTTATAGCTCTTGGTCACTACGCACCCCCGTGACGTCTCGCCCATCTGTAGTCTATTACACAAGAGATTCAGGAGCCCGTACACGTGACCGGCGTTCCTCGAGCGCTTTTCTCGAGCAGGTCTAGTCCCCGACGGAACAATGGTTACATACGTAACCCGAGACGTTTTTCAGCACCAATTCCATCATAAAACATGATTACTTCAAAAAGAAGTTGAATTATTATGAACAGATGTGTTCAACAAAAGCATATACAATCAATTAACAACCTTGGAACTCACAGCAGGTGTGTCTTTACCGGTTTATCGGTTATTGTTATAAATCAATTTCTCTCTGGAGAAAATGAATGGAGTTTTCACTTCCGGGACCTGACTGTTGCGCTCTATAGAGGCCATTTAATAGCACTTAATAACAAGGCTAAAAACAGCCTCTTTTCAAACACACACTCATCAAACCAGCCATAAAAGCCAAGCGAGAGATACAGTCTAGCTGAGAGTCTAATGAAGCTTTACAACTGACCTTCAGCTACCGAACTCAGGAGAAACAGCAGTGAAGTTTCACATGTGCTGAGCCTCGCTCTCAGTCAGTCTCTGCTGGGAAACGGCGAACCGGAGAAACGCAGAAAACAAAGAAATCACTCAGCGAATGAGATCTTCGCACCTTGCGATGTAGTGATTTCCTCTGATGAACCTCTGAGAGCAGAACTCGAGCTGCAGCTCTTCTGCTCTCCAAGGTGAAACGCACACCGGTGATTATCGTCGAGCTAATTAATAATTACAATTCATACGCCTTTGCAGAGAAATGACCTTGATACTGTCTGTAAATTGAATTCGGTGATACCCCAAAGTCAATCCCTCTCCATTCCAAGGGGCTTGAAAAATAATTGTAATGTATAATGCATTGACCGAAACCATTTGTTGCAGCAATTCAGCCCAGAGCGATTATATGGCGTCAAACCGGCTGGATTCCAGAAACGTGAGCGATTTTAGCGTGCACTCATGCACGTCTGCGCTCAGGTACGAGCGTCTGACATTGGGCCGTGGAGAAGCCATAATATATTGTCACTGTATAATTACCAGCCACAGCAGAAGAGCCGAATCCCATTTCTAATTTCCATCACTGTCACCCATTCCATTTGTGTGATAATACATCCTTCATAATTTATGAGGGCCCATTTCTCCAGCCGTGTTGCTGATAGTGGCTCTGATAAAGCCTGACAATTGCTTTCTCCGCTCACTGACTTCTCTTCTCCTCCCAGACCGATCCATTGGTCGTGCACAGCCCAGCGGCTCTGTTATTACCCGTGCCCATCATCTCAAATATCCTCTCTTCAGCGGATTTGAGAGGAATTACGCACCATTAGAGGAAGCCTCGGATGTGGTGGGATTAAAAAAGCACGGCACGCGCTGCAGACGTGAAGCCACAAATTGGTGTAATTCAAAAGGGGAAATGCACGGCTTTTCTTCGCCGCTGACAGGGCAATGCATCGCTTGTTTGACACAAATATTTACACGGGGAAATCACATTTGATGACTGCCAGGGCCCTGCAACAGGAGACGTGTTTGTCTGTAAGCTGTGAGCTGTTCAGACCATTGACAATGACATATTACATATATTTGGCATAATGCATCTTAATAATGGTTTTTAAAGAGGTTTTTAAATATATTCATCATGGTAAAAAGTAAGGTTTTTTATTATTTATTTATAGATACTGAGTTGGTAAGCTGCACCAATTTACAACCTGAACTAACCTTGCCCTGTCACGAAAATATGAAGTTATCTGATATGTTAAGACTTACTGATATTGACACTAAATAATGCGTTTCTGCAGGTCCTCGATATATCATTCCCTGTTTCATTTATTGTAATTGTGCATTTATTACTTGGTTAACGATTGAAATCATAGTGAAATGAATGGTTGAAATCAAACGTTGGTGCTTGTTATCTCATAATCAAATCTGATTATGAGATAACAAACATCAAAGTTTGATTTCAACCAATAATTTCACTATGATTTCAATCTTTGACATGGCCTTACTCAGTCAGTATTAACTATATCAAGGTCACATTTTAACAGAATGTTCTTTACCTAAGGATGATTTAATGTAGAAAACATTAAATCACAAAAAAGTGACTTTAGCTGGGTTTTCAGAGCAGGGTCATATATATAACCATGCCACTTTGTTAAATAATATATTTGCTCAGTAAACTATTAGATAAGTTAGACAAGATGCCGTCTTCCTGGGTCATGCAGTCAAAGATAAGCCTGATGTGTGTAAGAACGACTGTACGACTGCAATGAAGAGTGACAGTGTGCAAATGCTGTGCTAATTGAAAGACAGAGGGCATAATTAGGCAGCGAGGAGATGGGAGAGATGGGCTCAGGTGTTTGTTTGCAGGTAATTAATCTCCTGCCTAATGTCTGCGTGTGAAGGGTGCAATATTTAGGGCCTTTCAGAGTGAGAATGATTACTTGTTGATAAGTTAATGAGTCTGGATACTGCGCTGTTTAATTACATAATGAATCAGTTTTAGAGGAACGCTGCTTTTGCATTGCTGAGCATCACTCATCGAGGAATATTACGGGGTTAGCACAAGTTCAGTCCACAACATTTGTGGCATAATGCTGATTATCACCAAAAATTAATTTCAGCTTGTCCCAGCTTGTGAATGTTTAAATACATACTATTGCGATAGTAAATCCCCAAGACAACAACATTCATATTAACATGGTTTTAGTGTGAAAAAACACCTTTTTCTCTGTAGTCCATCCAGTATTACAACTTGGTTACCATGGCGACATAAAACCTAAAACTCTAAAATGATGTAAAGTGTTTCCAACAAAAACATTCTACATTCATTTTCTTTTGCAATTACATAGGTACTTTTTTTTAGTCAATATTATTCTTTTTTTATTTATGTATTTTCCAAGGTGAGGTATAATAATAATATCATTATTATTATTATTGAGTCGTTATTAGTATTATTTTTTTTATTTTTATTCTATTTATTTTTTAAAGATTTTATTTTTATTTTGATTTATTTTTTCAATAGGTGAGTCAATTTATTTATTTATTTTTCGCCCCTGATTATTTTTTTCATGGTTTTTTTCCCCAACAGAGTTGAGTCCAAGGTATTTTTATTTTATTGTTCAAGACATTTTTAATAACTTTTTTTTTAATACTTATTTTCAGTGGGTGGAGTTTCAAATATTAGTTTTTTCCCCACAAATCCAAAATTGTTGAATTTATTTTTAACTTTATTTCTTTACTTATTTTAAACCCAGAGTATTAAATAAAATAATATCATATCTGGCATGTAATATTTAGTCAAACAAACATATGGGATTTGGGTGCGGGTGAGGCTTTTACCCAGCAATGACAAGCTTCAGTGAACCTCATAATCAGCACAACAGCAATCAGCACAATAGGCACAATTTTACATAATATGATTCATCCAATAAAACTTACAAGCAGCCTCTCCAATGCAAATAACTAAAACTGCATGGATATCTCTTGTGCTGTTTTTATCCCGTTCATCTTGAAGATGCAATAACACGTATGGTCAGTCTTTGACATGGACTCGAGTCTTTCTCTGCTTCACTGAGGGTGAATGCGGACTCATGCCTGTGAGCCTGTAGGCGAGTTGAGCTTCTTCTGAAGCTTATTGTTTACTGTTGGGGTCAAACGTCTCTGAGTCAGTTCAGATTAGACATGCTTCTAGAGCGTCTGTACGAGCGCCTCACACACTCACTCTCACACACACACACACACCCACTCACTCTCACACTCACACACACACACACACACACCAGATATTGTATCACACACACACACACTCACACACCACTCACACACACTCACACACACACGCCCTCACACACACACCACACACACACACACACACACACACCCCACACACACACACACACACACACACTCTCACACTCACTCACTCACTCACTCACTCACTCACTCACTCACACTCACTCACTCACACACACACACACAAACCCCCCACCCCCCCAAACTCTCCACCCCCCCCACTCAACACTCAAACACACACACACACACCGACCGACCGGATTCTGTCATTCAGATGCGGCTCCTTTAGTGGCCTTCATCATAATAAATTGAGCTAAAGAGCTACAAAAAGCTTTCCAGTGCTGGAGGAGTTTGATCTGTTTAATCTTGTCTGCTGCTTTCATCTGATTTGTCATTTTTGTTCTTAAAATAGCTCTCGATATTAGATGCTGAACAGAAGCGTAGCAGTCCAAACCATGAACTGTGGTTGGATTTATAAATGCAGCGAACGGTCGGATGGATATGAGAGGTCAGGCACTTCAGTGATTTGTTAGCAAAAAACAGAAACAAAACAGACATTTGTCTCAGGTTTTTAGCCGCTGACAGTGATTGCTGGTCGTATATTACAGCTTTTTCTATAACTACCTGAGTGTATTTTTGTCCATTTTCAGGTGGTCAGCAGGATAAAGTCATTTTGTTTTGCTGCAGGGTAAAGTTGAGGCTTAGAGTGAATGAAAACCTAACCATTCAAGTTTTGCTTTCACTGCACTTTTATTTAATGGACAAAAATATATGAATGAATGAATTAAAGTACTTAATAATAAATGAATAAAAAAATAATACTAATACTAATACAATACTTAATATAATTAATTTATAGTCCGCACTGTTAACTAATAAGGATAATTCATCACAATTTTTTGTTTGGAGGCACATTTCCAATAAATTATAATGTGGATTATTAATCAGTAAAATGTAATTAGTGAAAATGCAAAAAATTTCATAATAAAAGTAGTAAAAAATTGTCAGAATCTAGATTTTATCTGAACACCTATATGTTAATTATAATTTGTATTTAAAAAAGTCGAATTAGGTATCTGGTACATACTGTAGAATTGAGTTCTGTAGAATGTTCATACATCTTTAATATAATTCAACTATATCTATTATTCACCCCCCTCTTCATTTAACCCTATATGGCGGATGTAACTGCAGTTTACATGTAATGTTTAACATGATTTTATCACTATTATTTTTATTAATAATTAATGTGTTTTTCATTTCCATTTATATATATATATATATATATGTTTATTTATTTCAGGTTGTCCAGTTTTCAAAAATTTCATTGCAATGTTACAGTATGTCATTACTTATATGTAGTAATGTAAAGT
The DNA here is from genome assembly GCA_018155175.1 of Sinocyclocheilus anophthalmus. NCBI lineage: Eukaryota > Metazoa > Chordata > Actinopteri > Cypriniformes > Cyprinidae > Sinocyclocheilus > Sinocyclocheilus anophthalmus. The sequence goes on from JADLZN010011519.1 coordinate 44,441, forward strand.
TTGGCCTTTGCTCTTGAAAATGTGAGCCATGCTGTGGTATGGGAGCGTTATATTTTGGCTGTTTGGTGTCAGGATTTCTCTAAAAGAGGACAGGAGAAGAGCTAGAAGCGAGATCTGGAAAGCAGTTACTATGACCTGCTGTAGGTGTAGAAAAGCGCACAATATGCTCTGCCTTTATCAATATTGGTGTTTTTACCACGAGATGTCCTTTTGAAAATCCGTGTTTGAACGCATGCATTGTTGTCTTATTTTGGGCCCGTCTTGGTTGGCCGGCACGACAGACTGAGGCTACTTCACTCGAGCCATTTGCTGGAGAAACTCCTCACACCAGAGATCGCAATCACGATCAGATTGACGCTGCGGGTGGCACGCTGGACTCGCTGTAGCTCGGAGTGTTCGTTCAGCAGGCTAAGTTAGGCAGACACACCGCCTGTGCCCTAGTATTAATGCTAGGATCTCATATTGGAAAAAGCGGCTTTGCTTTGTCACCCTCAGCACCCCTGCCACGCCTGATGCTGTTAGCGGTGGCAATTTTTAAGCGCACACTATATTCCACCTTAGCTTCGGTCAACCTGTTTCTATAAAACAGTTAAATGCCCATACAAAGAACCTCCCCTCGTTTTCCTCTTTGCATGTCACGTAAACTATCTTATGAGACTTTTGTGTGTTTGTATTTTTTGCCACATTGCGAACTTTCATGAACAAAAATAGGGTTCACTGAATTTCACAACATTATTTAAAGGAGTAGTTCACTGAAATTGAAAATGCACTGAAAATTTGTTCAGCCTCGGGCCATCCACGATGCAGTTGAGGTTGTTCTTCAGCAGCCATTTGTTAGAAATGCAGCACGCATCAGTGTCTCCAGCCACACCGGACGTCCCTCTGCCCTGATGCGCGGCTGTACCCGACTATTGAGAGTCCAAAACAGCTGACCATCAACACCACCAATAATTCCACAAGGTAAGACACCAGCACTCAGGTCCACATCGTTCACACTCGGCGAAGCAAGACAACAAGCTGAACACCTCACCCATTTTTTTCCCCCAGGGATTTAATCGCACCTTCTTCTTAACTTTCATAAACCCCACCACGTTAAGGCCCCAATGAAATATATAATAGTCCATAATAAAGCTTCCTCCAGTGATAAAGTGGTCTGGTGTGAATCAGGAGAGAAATATCCTGCCAATCAAGCAGAGTTTACTAACACAGCTCTAATACAAGATACTGTGGTGGATTTTGATGCGAGAGACAACAGGAGATGCACTTTTCACTGGAGGAAGCGTTATTATGGATTATGGACAATTTTAGCTGGAAGTGACGGTTTAGAGTTAACGTCTTAATGCTGGATTAGTTTCGGCTTTTGTCTTATCCAGATGGTTAACTGATGGACGAGTGTTGTGGTAGTAGTGTGAGGTTTTTATAAACTGTTGGACTCTCATTCTGACGGCACCCATTCACCGCAGAGCATCCATTGCTGAGACACTGATGCAGTGCTACATTTCTACAAATCTGATGAAGAAACAAACGTTTCTGATGGCCTGAGGGGTTCCTCTGCTAAACGATGACAAATCAGAACGATCCGGACATAATGCAGCTTATAAAAGCGGTGACAGTCTGATTTTCTCATTGCGATCAATACCTGAACTTCTCACGGCTGAATTTGAGCGACGCCTCAATCGATACCAATTTTCCGTTTAAGGAGGCGGAAGCACTGCTCAAGACGGATTCAGTGCCGGTTTACCTCGGGAGTTATTCTGCATTTGTGCTTGTGTTAGCGTCTGAGCTTTAATTTCATTCATTGCTGGAGATGAATTTTCACAACCCTTCTGCTGCATTGCATTCTGCTGTAAACTAGGCCACCGATCCACCTGATTCGCTCTGAATGAGCTTTACTTAATATTAGTTAAGGGAGTATTTGAATCACCTAATGCTTTTGCTCTCTATGTGCTTCCAGCAGAGAGGCTGGGGGTGTTTCTCTTGTAAGAGTCTTTGCCGCAGGAAGCTCTCAGCTTAATTATGTGTCGCCCAATTGGATTTGCTGCTTTCCAGCGTGCTTTCCAGCGTCCTGCCGAGGCGTCACCCCTGTTACCTTTGCATTAGCCGCTCCGCTCGTGCTATATGCAAACAATGTGACTGAAAAGCAGAGAGTCCTTCAGACTGAATGATATTAACCTGTGCTTTCTTGTCTGACCTTTACAGACATTCACCTGAAGTGTGTGATGTCGAAGCACAAGCGCACAAACATTAGTCACCGCTGCGTTCGCACGACTTGTTTCTAAAAGGTCAGCCGATGCTGAAACTTTAAATCATTGACGACAATTGCTCACTGTTTTTCCGGGCCCTAAACTAAAAATAAAAGTGTTGTCTCTGGGAAGAAAAATGAAGATGATGATATGCTTTGGGTTTGAGATGTCTTGTGTAAAGACGCGTTCGCCATTTTGAGAGATAAAAGATGTCGCACACAAAAAAGCGGCTCAATCAGAGACATCATACTGTTTACTGTTTATTGTGTGAATGTTATATTGAATGACTGTTCCTTGCTCGGAGCGTAAATCAATTCTCCATGTATCTGTGTCCTTACTCACCGTCAGAGGTTTATGAAAAATGTAGAAATCAAGCAATAGAAAAGACAGTTTTCGTGCTGAAGGTCCTCTTTTCAAATCTCACCTGCTTTGAGGGTCACAGGACTTTTGCTAATTTGCTATATATATAGTATAGCATATTCAGTTTATTTATTTTTTTCAAATTATTAACGAATAAAAATGAAAATGAGAAATGCTGCTGAATACCTAAGGTGAAAATAAATAAAATAAGTGTAAGTTTTTAGTTTTATTTATTTTAATACTTCAGTAAACATTTATTAATACATTATTTATTATTTTTATTTTTTTATGAATTAATTAATTAATTTATATTTATTATTTATTTATGGATTTATTGCTCATTTGATTAATTATTATTTACAACTTACTGTGCTTCATTTTGTTATTTATAATAATCCTGGTGACAACCATAATATGTTACTTTCATCACACATTTATTTATTTATTTATTTGTTTGTTTGTTTGTTTATTTATTTGTATTAATTTTTTTATGGCTTTACTTTTTGGTAATTATAGTAATCCTGGTCACAACCATGATATGTCACTTTTATCACAGAAATTATAAACGTTTGTAATTGTAATTGCTGTTGAGTTTAGCGCATATATGGTTTGAAGCGAGTTGAGTTTAGCGCATATATGGTTTGAAGCGAGTTGCTGTTTTGTCAGCACCATAACAACTAAACATGGAGGTAAAACACCGTTTGAAACCATCTCTGATTCTTTCCTAATAAGTTGAACGCAAATGTTCATTATAAATAACGTTACACATTATTTTTGTATCTGACATTGTCCACACTGAAGAAACGCAGATTTTGTGAGACATGGAAGTAGCGGGAGGCTGCAAAAGAACATCAATTAACATTCATCCAAAATAATCCTCCAAGAATATCTCAAGAATCAGTAAAAGAACAAAATACCTGTGTGTAATCTTTACCTTCATTCCTTGCTCTTGTCACAAATCAATACTGTTACATGCTGATGGCTTGCAGACTAAAATAAGTAAATCCAGCCTCTTGGTTTTCTTCCAGGAATCGCTGAAGACGACACATATTATTATGTGTTTTATTTATCAGCTGAATTCTGAGGAAGAAAGAGCACATCAGTCTAAATCTCAGATGGTTTGAGTTTGTTTGTTTGTGCTGCCGATGGTTATTATAGCTAACTAAAACTAGAAAAATGCACTACTTTGTTTAAATTTATTTTATTTTATTAAACATAAACAAATTAACAAAATAAAAAAGGAAATAAAATGAATAAATCATATATTTTACTAATATGTACACTATAAAACATTTTAAAAGTTTTTTTTATAATAAGATTATTATAATGATTATTTACTCGCTTATCATTTATATTTGTAATAAGATTACAACATGTTTAATTCACTGTTGATTTTCGAAATGTACTTAAATTCAGTGCACATTTTCATAGTGTAGACAAACTTATAAAATAAAATGAAATGTCAAAAACATAACAAAACTACTAAAACTTTAACTAAAACTACAATTAAAACAGAAAATATAAAAGATGCACTGAACATATTTATAAAAACTAGTATTTCAATGATACCAAAACAACACTGCGTAGAGAAATCTAGTAAGCTTCCTTCAGTCTTGATAAAAATGGTTCATTTGAAATATTCACGATGTTTGAGAAGAGGATGAAGGATGCGAGAGCAGAGGACAGGATATTTGGTTTCACAAGAGAAACTGATATTATTGTTGGATATAATTTCACATTCCTGCCAAAGTAATGTCAGTTTTTCCCCATTCTGCCCCAGTATAATGTATGAAATCGGAGCAAAGCCTGCGTGATTGCGGTCTGAAGTGAAGTAGTGACTTTGTCCTTGACTCTAGTACTCTATATTCAGCACAGGATCGGCCAAACGCAGCTGTTGGAGAGCTAGCGTGATGTTTGAGGTCTGAAGTCCTGCCGGTTAAATGGGTCTGGGAACTAACGGCACAGTCACGAGTCTGAAATGTGGTTTATTTTGCTCTGCTGATCCCCAAACATGCTCACAATAGCTCAATGCAATGGGGCATTTAATAAGAGCGTTTTATTACATTCACTCGTGGCTGTTTTTGTGTGAAATAATGATTACGCAGCTGGTGAAGCAGGGCTGGTAAAAAGATAAAGGCCGTACAGAAATAGATTGACAGCTTGACCGTCGCCTGACAAACGACAAACCTGGAAATCTGCCGCAGGCTTCAGAAATGAGCAAAAAAGCGGATTGTTAAACGCAGACGAGCTTATTATTCTTTCTCACAATCTCACGAGCCTCTTCGACCTCTGTGTTTAAACTTTTTTCACTTAAGTTCTCCGAAAGCGATAGATGGTATCATGATATCATAGATTTTGGTTCAGGGTCAAATAGTTAAATTAGAACTAAAACCATAAAGAAAAAAAAGAAAAAACACTTGGAATAAAAATTAAACGTTAACTGAAATAAGCTTATTTTATTTTACTTTTATTGATTTTAATTTAACTTGAAGAACTAAAATACCTCAAACTAAAACAGAAAATATATTATTATATTATTATGATTATTATATTATTAGTTCTGTCAAAAACACAAACAAACTGACTATACTAACTTAAAAGAAATTGGGGGAAATAGCAAATATTAATACAAACATTATAGTATTCAAGGAGAATCAATAAGGGTTGTGCATCAATACGTATACATACATACATACATAAGATAGATAGATGGATGGATGGATGGATGGATGAATGTTCAATTATATGAAAATAAAACACAGCCACTTTTTATAACACCTGTTAAATGATTTTCTCTGACAAAAGAATGTCTTTGAATTCTCATTATTGTCTGTCCTCATTATCTTTCTCATTCATCTCCAGATATGCATGCAATTAATTTGATTATCTAATTGACATGTAATTAATCTGATTAAAAAACATGTATCAGCTCTATTTTTACAGCACCTAACCACGATGTCTGCAGAAGGAACATCAGAACACCAGCTACTCTATCAGAGAAAGAGCTTGTGAGTTATTTTGCTCGTCAGTGGCTAATGACAGTCATGAGTGTCTGATTGGTATCTACAGGGAATAAAGGGAAAATAAAAAGTGGAACAGAATAAAATGAAGATTTATGTAGGCAAGAACCAAGTTGAATCACAACAACAGTATAATAGACTGAACAGAGTAATGCTTAGGAAAACAGGAAAGCTTAGGATTGCATGCATGCTGGCTCACATTTCAGATCCTGGTGCTTGAAAAATGAGAATCTGTGTACACTACCATTTAAAATAATTTAGATTTTTAAAATTATTTTGAAAGTTTCTTTTGCGCACCAAAATATCAAAAATACAGTAAAAATTGTGAAATATTATTACCATTTAAAACATTACGTTTTCTGTGTGAATATATTGTAAAATGCATGTTATTGCTGTGATCAAAAGCTGTCTTTTCAGCATCTTTACTCCAGTCTTCAGTGTCACATGATCCTTCAGAAATCATCCTGATATGCTGTTTGCAAGAAACATTTCTGATTATTATCAATGTTGCATATTAATCAGAATATTAGAATGATTTCTGAAGATCATGTGACACTGAAGACTGGAGTAATGATGCTGAAAATCCAGCTTTGATCACAGACATAAATTACATTTGAACACATTCACATTGAAAACAACTATTTGAAATTGTTATAATATCTCACAATATTACATTTATAATTCAATGATATCATTGACGATCACACTTAACACGCAGCCTAAAGCTTCAAAGTCCACAGACAAAAATTCCGCAAAGGTTATATATATATATATATCTATAGATAATATATATATATAATAGATATATATATATATACTACACAGTTCAATATGTGCAATTGAAGAAGCAGCAGGCACGAATTGACTACTTGAGTATGTCGTCGGAGTTTCAGATGTAGTAAAGAGACGTACTGACATGTCTTTTCAATTCTTATGGGAACACTAGGATTGCACAAATGTAGGCAAGCTCAGACCTGTGACTGAAAGCTTTATCTGCGTATCTGTCATAAGATTTACATATTACACTGGATTCGATGTCTCAACCCTTATCAAGATGGGCGTCCCGTGCTGTGAGCTTTAGATTGGCTTCAGTGAGGCGTAAATTGATTTTTATGTCAATATCAAACATGTTTATTCGTGCCGGTGCAGGCCGTACCTCTCAGGACCTTCGCCAGATTTAACTCAGCATGTTTCATGTGCAATAGTTCAAACTATTCCCAGCCTGCATCGCTGTGGTTTCTCTGAAGGATCTGTTGTTGTGTTTATGTGAAGGTAAACACAGCTTCAGCTGACAGTGTGTGACAGATGCCCTTTTCACCTCACCGCTTGACAGAATCGAACCGAGGGACCCTCCGTCAGATCGGCACTTCTGCTTAGACTAAGACACGCCGCTGGTTCTTCCAGGCCACGGGATGCACAAAGACACAAATATGCCCAAAGCAAAGGTGATCTGTTAGGTGTCACTCTCTGTTTCAATATAACATCTCTAGAGGTTGACATATTGATCGGTTTTGCTGATTAATCGGCACCAATATTCGGTTATTGGCAAAAATACATGCCGATAGTCAATGTTGTTAGTAATGCGTTACAAGTAATGCAAGGTATGTAATCAGATTACTTTTTCAAGTAACTAGTAAAGTAAGTAACACATTACTTTTTTATTTACAAGAAAATATCGGAGTTACTTTTTCAAATAGGCAACACCAGTTACTTTGATTTCCTTTTTATTAACATTAATTAACATTAATTTAATTTACATTTGAAGAGTTAATTTGCAAAAAAAAAGAGTTAACTCCTTTTTTGTTTTTCATAAAACATTTTTTGTGCATGCCAAGTAATATCAATCAAACTTCAGTGGGGTTATTCTGATTAAGTAATAATAACTCAACATAAATGAAAGTAACTTACAAAAAAGTAAAGTCATGAAGTATGTTTGTATATATATATATTATATATATTATATATATATATATTATATAGATGGGAGAACTGAAAGCATGCCTATATATGAAATGGTAACACTTTATAATAAGAGTCCATTTGTAACATTAAGATTAATGAAAGCTGTGTAAGTATTTTTCATTGTTAGAGTGTGTTAATTTCAACTTTTAGTGATGCATTTTCAAATTTTAAAGTTGCATCTGTTAACATTAGTTAATGTACTATGAACTAACATTAGTCATCAATGCATAATTAATAATAATATTTATTTTATTCCATTTGAAAAAAAGTGTGGTGCCTTTTCATGCTTCAGTTCAGCACTATTTTAGTTCACTAATTACGTTATCGGATCTAAGTAATCGGTTTATCGCTAAAATCCACTATTGGTCGACGTCTAAACATCTCATCCAGCTTCAGATCCACATGCATGTGCATATGCAACACCATAAACTAAAGCAGGATCATGTGACATGAGTCGAGAGCATTTGTCTTTTTTGGAGTGAGATGATATGAATTTTTAAACAAATGTGTTTCATAAACTAAAGGCCTTGGGTTTGGCTAAGATGCCTCATAAGTGAGATACATTTGTCTCAAGAGGTGTTCAATACAATAATGTAATACATCATTTCTGTATACTGACAGTAAGATGAATGAGATACAGTTCTCAGCACAGTGTTTCAGCCATTATGAAAGTGCAGCAAAATTGGACTAGAACTTGTTGTTTAAAAGTGATTTTTCATTTATTATAAATAGGATTGTCACAGTGATGAAATTTTGCCTGGTATCAGGATGTCATAGAAAAATTATTGGGATTACAGTTTGTTTATTGTGTGCATGTTACACTGAAAAATAGTAACATCTTATTAAAGCCAAACATAGTATTTAACATAATAAATCAAGCAAAATACATCAATTTAACATTTTTATAGGTAGAAATGGCTGTTTAATATAAAAACATGACACTTTTTACAATTCAATTACAGTGTCAATTTCATACACATACAGCGCCTTAAAAGGAAGTAATTTATTCACATTTACACTGAAATATAAATGTATTATTTGCTGTTATTAAAACATTATTATATTATATTACTTATAAATCTGATTTCCATTTACCCAGTTCAGGCCATATGAACATTAAATTAGAATAATGCGACATACATGTTTATTGTTGTAGTGAAAATAAAAATTATGTAATGGTAAAATATTTCTCATTTATTCACGTTCAAGTGTCATTTTTTAAAAACACATATACCTTAAAAAGGAAGTAATTTATTCACATTTAACTTATTTAAATATAAATAAATACAAATGTATTATTTACTGTCATGCAAATATTGCATATAGGCTGCAATAACATGAATTTAATATCCTATATTATTATATTACATTATATTATATTGTATGTTTAAGTCTTCAGCTTTTATATATAACTATTGTAGTTTATAATTAACTGTACTGACTGCAATTATTGTACTTTGTTTAGACTATTATTTGACTTTAAAGGGGTCATATTATGCTCTTTTACAAGTCTTGATTTTGTTTTGGGGGTGTACTAGAACAGGCTCTCATACTAGGTTGTTCGAAAACACATTATTTTTCACATATTTTTACATTATTACAACACCTCTCTCCCCAGTCTGTCATGAACGGCTCGAATAGTTCCTGTATCGAATGAAGGCCCGCCTTCTGAAATATGAAATGCTCTGTGATTGGTTAGCTGGGCCAGTGTATGCCCAGTGTGTGTTTTGATTGGTTAGCTGGGCCAGTGTGTGCTGTGATGGGTTAGCTGGGCCGGTTTGTGTTGTGATTGGTTAGCTGGGCCATTGTGTTTTGTGATTGGTTAGCTGGGCCAGTGTTTGCTGTGATCGGTTAGCTGGGCCAGTATGTACTGTGATTGGTTAGCTGGGCCAGTGTGTGTGTTGTGTTTGGTTAGCTGGGCCAGGGTGTGCTGTGATGGGTTAGCTGGGCCAGTGGTTTCTGGTTATCGGTTAGCTGGCCAGTGTGTGCTGTGATCGGTTAGCTGTGCCAGTGTGTGCTGTGATTGGTTAGCTGGCCAGTGTGTGCTGTGATTGGTTAGCTGGGCCATTGTGTTTTGTGATTGGTTAGCTTGGGCCAGTGTGTGCTGTGATGGGTTAGCTGGGCCAGTGTGCGCTGTGACTGATCAGCTGGGCCAGTGTGTGCTGTTATTGGTTAGCTGGGCCAGTGTGTGCTATAATTGGTTAGCTGGGCCAGTGTGTGCTATGATCGGTTAGCTGGGCCAGTGTGTGATGTGAGTCGGTTAGCTGGGCCAGTGTGTCTGTGATCCGGTTAGCTTGGCCATTGGTGTGCTTGATCCGTGGGGGGTTTGATCGGTTAGCTGGGCCAGTGTGTGTGTTGTGTTTGGTTAGCTGGGCCAGTGTGTGCTGTAATCGGTTGGCTGGGCCAGTGTGTGCTGTGATCGTTTAGCTGGGCCAGTGTGTGCTATGATCGGTTAGCTGGGCCAGTGTGTGATGTGATCGGTTAGCTGGGCCAGTGTGAGCTGTGATCGGTTAGCTGGACCAGTGTGTGTTGTGACTGGTTATCTTGGTCAGTGTGTGCTGTGAGGTTTGGCTGGGCCCATTGTGGTGCTGGATCGGTGAGCCTGGGCCAGTGTGTGCTGTGTCGGTTTTAGCTGGCCAGTGGGTGTTGTGACGTATGTGCTGTGATCGGTTAGCTGGGCCAGTGTGTGTTGTGCGTCCATCGTTTTAGCTGGGCCAGTGTGTGCCTGTGATCGGTTACTGGGCAGTGTGGTGTTTGTGATCGTTTGTGCTGTTATCGGTTAGCTGGGCCAGTGTGTGCTGTGAGTGGTTAGCTGGGCTAGTGTGTGCTGTGATCGGTTAGCTGGCCAGTGTGTGCTGTGATCGGTTAGATGGGCCAGTGTGTGCTGTGATCGGTTAACTGGGCCAGTGTGTGCTGTGATCGGTTGGCTGGGCCGGTGTGTGTTGTGATTGGTTAGGTGGGCCGGTGTGTGCTGTGATCGGTTGGCTGGGCCAGTGGGTGCTGTGATCGGTTGGCTGGGCCAGTGTGTGCTGTGATCGGTGAGCTGGGCCAGTGTGTGCTGTGATCGTTTAGCTGGGCCAGTGTGTGTTGTGATTGTGTGTGTTGTGATTGGTTAGCTGGGGCGGTGTGTGCTGTGATCGGTTAGCGGGGCCAGTGTGTGCTGTGATCGGTTAGCTTGTGATCGGTTAGCTGGGCCAGGTGTGTGTTGTGATCGGTTGGCTGGGCCGGTGTGTGTTGTGATCGGTTAGCTGGGCCAGTACGTTTTGTGATCGGTTAGCTGGGCCAGTGTGTTCTGTGTATCGGTTAGCTGGCCAGTGTGTGCTGTGATCCAGTGTGTGTTGTGATCGGTTAGCTTGGCCAGTGTGTGCTGTGATCGGTTATCTGTGTCAGTGTTTGTTGTGATTGGTTAGCTGGGCCAGTGTTTGCTGTGATCGGTTAGCTGGGCCAGTGTGGGCTGTGACTGGTTAGCTGGGCCAGTGAGTGTTGTGGATTCGGTGTGCTGGCATCGGTTAGCACATGGGCCAGTGTGTGTTGATCCCCTCTCGTTTTAGCTGGGCCAGTGTGTTCTGTGCTCGGTTTAGGCTTGGGCCAGTGTGTTGTTGTGAGCGGTTGTGTCTGTGATCGATTAGCTGGTCCAGTTGTTTGCTGTGATCGGGTTGGTGGCCAGTGTGTGCTGTGATCGGTGTTGCTGGGGCCATTGGTGTGCTGTGATCGTTTGGCTCTGGCCATGTTGTGCTTGTGATCGGTTAACTGGGCGTGTAGTGCTGTGGATCGGTTGGCTGGGCCATTGTGTGCTGTGACGGTTGGGCTGGCCAGTGTGTGCTGGATCGGTTAGCTGGAGCCAGTGATGTGCTGTGATCGGGTAGCTGGGCAGTGTGTGCGGTGATCCAGTTGTGTTGTGATCGTTAAGCTGGGCAGTGTGTTTTGTGTATCGGGGGTTAGCTGGTCAGTGGTGTGGCTGTTATGGGTTGGCTGGTCCGTGTGTGAGTGTGACGGTTAGCTTTTTTGGGCCAGTGTGGTGTTTGATCGGCTTGTGCTGTGATCGGGGTTTTAGCTGGGCCAGTGTGTGTTGTGATCGGTTGTGCTGTGATCGGTTAGCTGGGCCAGTGTGTGTTGTGATCGGTTGGCTGGGCCAGTGTGTGCTGTGATTGGTTAGCTGGGCCGGTGTGTGTTGTGATGGGTTAGCTGGGCCAGTGTGTGCTTTGATTGGTTGGCTGGGCCAGTGTGTGCTTGATCGGTTGGCTGGGCCAGTGTGTGCTCGGTTAGCTGGGCCAGTGCGTGCAGTGATAGGTTAGCTGGGCCAGTGCGTGCAGTGATAGGTTAGCTGGGCCAGTGCGTGTTGTGATTGGCATCACTCGGCGCCTGGTCAGGAAATGTCATGCCCCTTACTATAGCTGCCTGCGAGCTTCAGTGTAAGTATTGCATCAAAATCAAATCAATTTGAACCCGGATTATTGTAACCACTCTAAGATCGTCTGTCTTGGGAAAGCTAGCGTGTCTCCGACCTAGTGATAACACTCGTTGCCTTCTCTAGTGCAGCTCAACCAGGTCTCGTCCCATTCGTCGATATTTGTGATATCACAAATCCCGGAAAATATGCGTTGTAGTCCAAGCGAGTCGTTCGTTGTAGTTTTTGAAAAGTGATTTCTGTTAAATAAAATATCTTCTTTTGAATTGGACTTTGAGCTTTGTAACTTTGCAGATCTTTTTTTTATACTCAAACAGCAACATTACAGACTAACTAAAGTTGAAAAAGTGAAAAAGCATAATAGGACCCCTTTAAGTTTCCATTCACACAGTTCAGTACATCTGACTATTAAATTATAATAATGTAACATTAATTTTCATTATTTTAGTGAAAATAGGAATTATGTAATGGTATTTCTGTCCTAATCGATTCACTTTCAAGTGGCATTTGAAGATGGTCCAGTTAAACCTTGAGTCTTTATTTTGCATAATGGGAGACCTTTAAGTTTCTGTGTGTCATTGAGAGTTTTGTTTAATATGCTCCTCTTTCCAAATCCCAAAGACGTGTTTTCATCTCCTCCTCGGTGTCGTTCTATTTTAATTAGATTTTTATGGCAACTTTCAATGACCAAAAATGTGTGGAAATACGCAAATGTGAAAATAAAGCACTTTATGAGTGAGATTTCAATGCAAAGCGCATTTGAAGCACCTCTTGAGATCGCCTTGAGCGCTTTACTAACTCCAGACTTTATTCACTTCAAATTCTGTCAATTTTGGATGGTATTACGTGATTTGAATTGAATGCACAGTGGATATCTCAAATAATGGTTTTAGATCAGGAACGCAGGCAGAAAGAGTCGAGTGAGGTGGGAAGTTGTTTCTCTTCTAATCTCGGGTCAGCCTGCAGACAAAGAGCAAGATATGAGTTCTGTAGTTCTTCGAAGGGGAGAGCGGCTTCAAAGGGTGAAGTAGTGTTGGGTTTCTCAGGAGAAACCTAACAGGATTATTTCACGGGAAGCTTTTCTGCTTTGGGTTTGGGTGGCCGAGTTTCCCTTCAACCAGCAAACCCCTGATTCAGCTCACCTTTATAATCATCACCAGCAGTTTCTACAGCTTCAGCTGGTCTGTAACTCTCATCTGGAGGGGGGAAAAAAACAAGTTTAAACTTCAAAATCAGCAGTTTGCAGAGTAATTTCCTCAGAATAAAACTACTTTAAACGCTTTCATCATGGCTACACTCTGCTCAAATGTTGTTGTCGTACAAGTGTTGCAAACAAAATTGCTGTCATACTGTGATTATGTTACTGCATCAAACAAACCTTCGGGCAAACATGCTCTCCTCCCTGAAACGAATGAATCCCAGCACTTTCTAGCCCGAGGCTGGGCGTTTTTAGAGCGACAAGAGGTAAAATGATAAGGAGGAGGGATCCGCGCTCACTGCAGCCTGGCGTTGCGGTTTTGTCCTCTCGTGTTGATTGTCCCTGAAGGATCCTGCATGCATTTTGATGATTGCTTTATTCAGCATATGGCTTTCTCTCTATCTAGGCTTTGATCTGACCTCCTTTTCTCCTTCCCTTGGTTCCTCAAAGAGCCGTTTCTGGATCTCCGCTCTCCTCGTGAGCATAAGGAGCGCTATAGTTTGCCGGAGAACAGCGAGATCCCTCGGTCCCAGTGCTCTCGCGTCAGACTCCGCAGATACCATCAAAAGCTTGTGATGAATAATCAGAGAAAGCTACAGTGGAGAAAGGTGCATTCAAGGTTTGCAAAGTCAGTTTTCGGTTTCGTAGAATAAAGGGGAGACGGGGAAATGTAACTTTTATCTGTGAGCTAATATGGCATCTGCAGGGTTGCATGTGACTAAATCAGCCGCATATCCATCAGGAATGACTCAACATAGCACTACTTCCAAACATTCACTTATACACTGAAAAAAAGGTTTAGAAACAATGTTTACTCTATAATCGCTAGTAATTCACAAATAATCACACGGAAATGGCAAGTAACATTGAATTAAATGTGACATTTTGATTAAAAAAACTGAAATGTTTTTATTTTTCCTTATAATATGTGACTCTGCAGCACAAAAGCAGTGTTAAGTCGCTGGGGGATATTTGTAGCAATAGCCAACAATACATTGTATGGGTCACAATTATTTATATTTCTTTTATGCCAAAAATCATTAGGATATTAAGTAAAGATCATGTTCCATGAAGATATGTTGTAAATTTCCTACCGTACATAGATCAACTAATTTTTGATTAGTAATATGCATGGTTTAGAACTTCATTTGGACAACTTTAAACACCATTTATTTTCTCAATATTTCGATTTTTTTGCACCCTCAGATTCCAGATTTTCAAATAGTTGTATCTCAGCCAGATATTGTCCTATCCTAACAAACCACACATCAATGGAGAGCTTATTTATTCAACTTTCAGATGAAGTATAAATCTCAATTTCCAAAAATTTACCCTTATGACTGGTTTTGTGGTCCAGGGTGGTCCAAAAATGTTCCCTATCTTTTAAAAGTCCCTTTTAACATGTAAAATACATAATACAATTTTTGTTTCTGAATTAATTAATTCTCAGATTGAGACTGATTTAGTGAAATATAGCAAACGATTTCATAGTGTAAATGAATAAATAAATAAAGTCTGTTTGTATTTCTATCTTTCTAACCATAATGCATCTTTGTACCAAAGTTGACTTAAAGCCTTAATTTTTTTAATCCTTTTGAAAAAAATAATTTTCCACTTATATAAACAAAAAATATATATATAAATAGTTTGTTGTTCCTAAAAAAAAAAAAATTTGAATAAAATTGCATTAAAAAACACACCATGCATAAGTAAGCGTCATTTTTTCAAGGCATTAATCTTTTCTGATCATATGCCTAATTTGTTACCAAAGTTTACTTAATCCTTAAATCCTTTCAAAAGACATGCATAAAACTAATTCCCTTTCGGCTTGTTTCCTGATAAAATAAATCAGTTTGAGATCGATGGAGTTAAGTGTACTATTTTAAATAATAAATAATAATTCTATCAATCATCCAATACATTTTTGGTTTGTATAGCTTATTTTTCCTGGCATAAACATTTTGGGGCCCCCCCCATCTTAATGATTTATATTAAAGGAAAATAAGACAAATAAACCTAATGCAATTATTTTCACAAAACATCAACAGTAACTTAACACTTAGAGTGATTATTTTCTTCCAAACGAAATCTTGTTTAACATAATGCATTTATTTGCAGACAAACTTGTTTACTCTTCAATCAGTGAACAGATAAAAAAAAAGAAAGTCTCTCCCACTATAAATCACGCCTAAGCTTTGCACCTTTGGAGGTGATTTGTGTATTTTTTGTTCAAATACTGTCTTCTGTCCCAGATTAATATGCAGTGACAACAATCTGAAAAGTGTAAACAGAAATGGCTTGAAGTGGCCAGTGGTGTGAGTTTGACCAATGTGTTCCAGAAACCTGTATGAAAACACTATCTGGAGAAGCACATGGAGCAGACATTACACACTTCAGCTCAAAAATGACCCACTAGGGAAATTTAAGAAATTAACCTCAAGATTTACCGGCTGTTTTTGATCATTAACTTTGGAGCCGCAGTCTAATAAAAGCAATACAACATGTTGGCATGACTGTTGAGGTGCGGCAGCGACGCAGCAGGAGGAAAGAAATAATACTGACGTTTTTCCAAGAACACATTTATCAGATGCTGAGCTGGCCAAAAGAAGAGGCAGTAAAGAAGTGTGTATTCCCTCGCTCCGCCGGCTTATTGCTCTTCATCAGACGAGAAACAAGCAGAAAAAACCTCAGCGCTGACAAGGTCACAAACACGGACAGAGAAACAAGTTTAAGGTACATTTCCAGCATGCATCTGAGCAGTGGAGGAGCTGGGAGGCTGTGAGATCATCTTTATCTTCTGTTCAACTTTTTCATGAACTCAGCAACTAGGTGACTTCAGTCTCTTGTAATCGCTCTGTGTTTCTCTCAGTCGCAAATCACAGGTCGGCAGAGATCAGGAGCATCACATTTTACTCCTCCACCTCGCCTTCAACGTCCTTTCATTCACATGCTACGGCTGCAAAGATTCATGGGAAATGTAGTTCTTTTTTTCTCTTGTTTGAGATACATTTCCATAGAATATGTTAACATATTCTGCTAACAAATTATGAATATCTAAAGCATATAAATATATTGTTCCATTCATAATTTTGGGGTCAGGTTTTTTTTTTGTTTGTTTTTTGAAGAAGTTAATACTTTTATTTTGCAAATATGCATTACATTGATCAAAAGTGACAGTAAATACATTTATAATTGTACAAATAAATGCTTTTTTGGATTTCTATTCATCTGTGAATCCTGAAAAAAATCAAATGTATCAGTTTCCACAACAAAAATAAAACAAAAAACTGTGTTCAACATTGATAATAATCAGAAATGTTTCTTGAGCAGCAGATCAGCATATTATACTGATTTCTGAAGATCATGTGACGCTGAAGACTGGAGGAATGATGCTGAAAATACAGCTGCGCATCACAGAAATACATTACACTTTAACACATATTCAGATTGAGAACAATTCTTTTAAACTGTAATAATATTTCACAATTTTACTGATTTTACTGTATTTTTGATCAAATAAATGCAGCCTTGGTATCCATCCACACAAATAAAATGGCCAGATTTTTTTTTCTATTTAAAAGTTTTATTCTTTTATCTTACACTTTTGTAGCAGGTGATTTTTAGGTGGTTAAAGTGTATGTTACCAAAGCTTCGGTTAACACGCTCGAGTGAACTATATTGTATCGGTAGTGTTTTGTACATTTTAGGTGGAAAAATATATTTTTCTTTGCTAAATGATTTATTTTAATATTGTTGATCACCCCAGATAGTATGCATACTCAAAACAGTGGGTACATTTTCCAGCGTATAAAATGTTTCCCACAGAAAGTCATTTAGTATCTGACCTGCTGAAATGATTGGATCCTCAGAATATTCTCCCACAGGCTCATGCTTTGCAAGTTTGTGCTATTACTGTTCGTGTGCTGGAATTTCGTTTGTTGTTGTTTTAGCCATTTCAACTGGACCAGACGTGGGGAACGTAACAGATACATAGACAAAGCAGCATATGGCAAAACTCACTTGTATTCATTATGTGAATGATTCAGAAGAACACAAAAACGGGACTGCGAGTGAAAAGCAACCTATAGGAACTGCCTCAAAGCCACTGAGCAAGTCAAACGTGTGGGCGAAATCGTTCTTTCTTCTGGTGATAAACACATGCTGTGTGTGTGCTCAAAAACATTCAGCACAGCAAATCCACAAATCATGGCGCAGAACTGAAATATGCATAAACACTGCCTTTACAAATGGGTTCTAAAACCATCAGAATGTGGCAGATTTTAGTTGTGTGAAAGCGCAACTCTATTATAAGTTATATTTGAAACAAGGATCACAAATGTGCAAATATGAAGAGCGCAGGAACTGTGTGGAGCCTGTAGACTCACGGGTTCAGTGCTGTGGTAATGACCGCTGTTGTCATTTCAGCTGCGGGCCAGACATGAACAAACGGCCTTGTCAGTTTCTCTCTCAGTCTTGAGATCTAATGTTCTGCTTCATATGCGATTAAATCAGCTGATATGGGATTAATCAGCAAATGCAGCTGATTATCAGTAATGAGAAAACTGTCGCTGACAACAGTTCATTATCAGTTATTTGGTTTTCTCTGCACTCTGTACAGAGAATTATGGAATAAAATAAAAGGTAATTACAACATTTTTCTTGCAATTCTGAGAAAAAATTTCATAATTGTAAGATAAAAACTCAAAAAACTTATTTTTTCTTGCAATTTTTTGTAAGAATTTACATTTTACAATTCTGTGTTTTAATTGTGACTTAATCATTTAAATCTTGCAATTTTGATTATTATTATTATTATTTATTTAAATGTTTTTGCAGAATACAGAATTTATATCTCACAATTCTATTTTTTTTCCTGTTCGATTTTTGTCTTTGCCAAAGAATAAACAAATGTCACTTTTTCTCTCTCAATTCTGACTTTTTTTACTCTCGATTATAGATTATAATAGATTAAATAGATTATATTGTCATGTTGTCCAACAATACCATCTTCTGAGAAAACTAATACAAATAAGTGGATTTATGCTTAAAACAAGAACAAACATCTGTAAATGGGGTATTATTATTTATTTTTTTTAAGTGTTTTTTTTTTCATTCGTGCATATTTGTTCTTGTTTTGATCATAAACTCACTTCATTTTGATTAATTTCTTACATTTATTCATAATTTTTTTTTTATGATCCCTTCAAATTCTTAAATGTATGTTCACAAAACCTCAGAAGACGTTTATGTCTTGCGTTGAGTTTATTTCTCCAATTATGATTGCGAGAAAAAGTCTAATTGGTCGATAAAATGTTTGCCTTTATATTATTATATTTTTATTATTGATTATTTATTTTTTTTTATGTTGAAACCTCTTATAGAACAGTCAGCGATGCTGCTTTGGAGTGGTTTAGTAGCAGTAAACAGGAATAAACCTTTTTTTTTTTTTGGACAAAAACAGATTTGTTAGATGGCTACAGAGAGCTGCAGCAGAAGACAAAAGTTGTTCAAATCCGGGCAGCACTTTGTGCTAAACGCTTCATAACTAAATGCTTCAGAGAAGGTCATGAGTGTATACAGTAGTTTCACGCCGCGCACTTTGACAGCTTGATTGTGTTGCTCAGTGCGGCTGAGTTTTTTTACTTACATTTCACTGCTATAGCCATACTGCGAGCATTTCCATTTTGCAAAACATGCTTGCACACAGCGAGCGAGTGAACTTCAAGCACATCGTAGAGCGTGTGTGTGTGTACATGCCAGTCAAAGCAAGCAACAGAGAAATGGAGACCAATCATTTTCATCACAACTATATGCTGTTTTTATGACGTCAAATTAAGGCTAATCCATCTTTCAGGTCTTAGCTGTTTTGTATTGGTTATATTATATGTATATATAATGCTGGTGCCCATTTGGCATTAAAATAAAAAAATCTATACAAAAGAAATGACTTTTGCAAATGGTCTGCAGCCTTTTTCTCTTTATTCGCACAACAGGACAGGTCAGGAAATGTGTTCAGATCAAGACGGGTCACAGGAAGGCTTTGTGCTCGTTTAATTCATCCTAATGCAATTATGTCCAGGCTTTTTGATTGCATGCTGTGGGGAGGCAATTAGATCTAAAGCACAAATCATTTGTTTAACCTTTGAAGGCTGTCTGTTTGACTCGCTCTCTACTTTGTGTCCAAATAAGTCCGAGTGTGAGGGCCACTGCCTGCAACCAAGATGAACTCCGGACAGCCTCACACTCAATTACTCTGAATTACAACACATTAGCATCAGTCAAAGATCCACATTACGGCCATGTGTGCGCGAGAGGAGGCGTTCACGCATGCACATGTCCATATCGCTCATGCATAATGATGTGAGATGCACGCTTTAACTGTTTATGCATGTGCATTAATGTGTTTTCTCCAGCGACGGACGCTGCGTTTATGTGCTTTTTTGCGAATGAGAGATTCAGCGTGGGCGAATCAAGGGAAGGGCTGAGCATAGCATGGCTAACACGTCTATTTATAGACCATATTCAGTATCATGCAGAGTTACAAATTAAATATAAGCCTTTTATCTGATAAGTCTCTGTGGGGCTTAAAGATCGTGTGCTGTCAAAGCAGAGCCGATAATCAGTTAATAGCAGAACAAGCAGGCAAAGTATATCGACACGTTAAAGAGGTTATGCATGTTAACATGCTTGCTTTTTTGAGTCGACAGTATTCCAGCAATAATGACTCAATGTATAGACTGTATACTGTCATTTTTACTCATCCTGCTCTGGAGTTAATTACCCAGATAACGATAAAATCATCGGTGCATAACCGCGCGACACACACCAAACGCTCAGGCTGCTGTCAATTCCAAACCTCATTATTTTAAGCAGCGGGACATATTTAATAATTAGTCACGCAATCCTTAACCGGCAAAGTTCAGTGACCTTGGCATCGAAGGGAAATACAGAATAATAACGGCATTTTTAACCCCGCTTGCTACTTATAAAGTGAATTATAAATGAATACATAGTCTTTATTCAACATATACAGTTTGGATGAAAGAAATCAAACATTAAAGCAGGATTAAACAGAGATTGTGTCCTTGTTTGGCAGTTTAATTAGGTTGCTTTTATTATGTTTAGTCCTGGTGAAATATGTTGAAATTGCCTCTTACAGTACTTGATTATATTCATATCAGTATTTGTTTACTACTTTATAATATTTTTTGAATTACCTCGATATATATATATGCATTTTACCTAATAACATCGATTGTCATTTTAAGAAATTTTGGCATTGACTTAAAACTAAACAAAAATGGAAAATGTTTCTTGCCAACTAACTGAAATAAGTATATCAATAATACTAACCATAATAACACCAATAATAATAATATACTATAAAAATCCTTTTCTTGTATTAAGCTTTTATTTTAATTAACATTTTTTTAAATAGTTTCAGTTAACAATAATAACCCTGTTTACTACCTTTTTGTGCTATTAATCAAGTCAAACAATATACTGCAGATATAATTATATTTTAAAAATCCATGTTTTTGCACAGCTCTTCATTATTTATTCCTTATATATTAAGAAAAAAATATTTAGGTGGTAACACTTTACAATAAGGTTCCATTAGTTATGTTACTTAATGTATTAACAAACAAACAACGAACAATACATTTATTACAGCATTTATTAATCTTCATTAATGTTAGTTATTAATGAAAAAAACCCCCAGTTGTCATTGTTAGTTCAGTGCATAACTACGTTAACAATCACAACTTTGAACTAGCTTAGGTAAATGCTTCTACAATTATTGGTTTCTCTTAATTCACTTAACTAAGAGTAGTTAACTATGTTAACTGATGAACTGCCTATTGTGAAGTGTTACCATTGGCTTTATTGAGGGAATTCGTCGGCCTAAATGGTTAGACAGGCAGTCGGACTCATACCCAAAGTTGTGTGGGTTCGAGTCTCCGTACCGGGCATGAATTGTAGGTGGGGGGAGTGAATGCACAGTGCTCTCATCTCCCCTTCAATACCACGAGCTGAGGGGCCCTTGAGTGGCAAAGGCACCGAACCCCGCTACTGCTCCCGGTGCGCCGGCAGTGCATAAATGTCTGGCGTGCCCGCACCTGCTGGCCGTGTTAACTAAAGTAGTTAACTATTGTTAACTGATGAACCCTATTGTGAAGTGTTACCAATAAGGCTTTATTAACTTGTGCCTAATAAACACTTCAATTTACAATGCATACTAATTGTAATAAAATAATTAAATAATTTCGCTGAATTGCATGACACTTAACACAGTTGCTATCGGAAGGCAGAGTAATGTTTGGTAGAGAAATGTCCAGATCTGTCCTCCTGCAGAACCTCTGGAGATTCAGACTCTGGACTCAGCAGGCTTGATGCTTTCAGATAAACAAATAATGAGCGTCTCTCTCCACCGTGACTCAGAAACGTATTTAATTAAGCGATGAAACAGCAGCAGCTTTGAATTATTGAGCTCCAGCTAGACCCGGACGCAGTCTGTGAGCTAGACTAGTTTTTGAAGTAGTTAGCAGGATTCCTCTCCTATTCGTTCCCAGCTTCTCCTCAGACTCTGTGCTGATGGTGACATCAAGATGTCCTGCTGGTTGTGTTGCGGTAAAAAGAGAGAAATCGTATTTGTTGATGCTGTTTGAATCGTAAAGGATCTGGCCTAGTGCAGCTCAGGACAGAAAATCAACTTGGGAGCCATTTAGTTTTCTTTTTAATACCAATGTCACTAAAAAGTTGAATTGAGAAGTTTTAGAATGTTTTGCATTTCTTCGTATTTCTTAGAATTTCAGTACTGAACTATATTTTAGTTTTTGCTTTGTCTCTGTTTTGCTTTAATGGGAATGATCCAAACAAGCATTTTGTGCTTCAATGGGTCCCAAATTTAATCATTTAATACGTTTAAGATATTACTGTTAAGCAGCAATTTGCTTGTATTATTTATTATTTATTTAACATCTTGTATTATTGTATTTTATTAATGCTTGTTGTGAAGAAAGGAGTCACAAATGAACTTACATCTTATTAGTGAACTAGCAATAATGCATAATAATTATGATCAATTATAATCGTGTATGCATAATTTATATTTAATACTGTACTCTCTAAAAATGATTTGAAATTGTAAATAATAAAGATAATTAGAGCACTTTTTAAAAGTCTACTTCCAGTTGTCACGTTTAAATCAGTGTGTTACTTTCTGCTTCTTTGTAATTGTTAGGGAAATTTACTAGCAATTTCTGAGTGACAATTGTTTCTATACAATTTTTTGGTTTATATTATTATATTATTATTAGTTAATAACATATGAATCTATAAGTTATTATTTGTGAAAACATCTTTGTACCTAATTACATTTATTTGTGTATATTTTTCAAGAGCCCAAAACCTTTTTTACATGTCCAAAAAAAATATATAAACTAAACTAAAACTAAATATTTACAAGGAAAATCCATCATATTAACACAGTTCTATGGGACATATTTTTTACAAAATGTAAATGAAAATGGATTTTTTTGGAAGTTGTAATAAAAACAAAATATTTTACAAGACACTATTCATCATTTGTTCTACAGTACTTAAAAATTTCATGTTTTAATTCAGTGCGCTACTTGTCATTTCTTCTTAAATAATTGTGAAAAATGTTTTTCCACCATTTTTTTTCACGTTATTGCTCCCTGCTCATTTAATTCTCCAACTACTCAAACCCCAAAAGTTTTGACCCAAGGTTTCTCTGGTTGTTCCTCAAATACACCTGAATCAGCTCATCAGAGTCCCGAGGAACATCTGTTTAATAAAATCAAGTCTGAATGATTAGGCTTGGATCCAATATTAGCAGAGTCTGGCAGGAGGAGGATTTGGCAACCTTCACATAAGAGACAAATTATTCTAAGAGAGTTGTAATGTCAACAATAAAACAATCCCTTGTTAAAGGAACACTCCACTATTTTTAAAAGGCTCATTTTCCCGACTCCCCTAGAGTTAACACCCCCCCCCCCCCGTTGAGTTTTGCCGTTTTCGAATCCATTCAGCCGATCTCCGGGTCTGGCGGTAGCACTTTTAGCTTAGCTTAGCATAGATCATTGAATCTGATTAGACCGTTAGCATCTCGCTCAAAAATGGCCAAAGAGTTTCTATATTTTTCCTATTTAAAACTTGACTCTTCTGTAGTTACATCGTGTACTAAAACCGACGGAAAATGAAAAGTTGTGATTTTCTTGGCCGATATGGCTAGGAACTACACTATCATTCCGGCGTTATAATCAAGGAACTTTGCTGCAGTACCATGGGTGCAGCAGGCGCAATGATATTACACAGCGCCTGAAAATAGTCTAACTTCTGTCAACATAACCAATGTGACCACCTGCTTGCACAGGGAGCATGCTGGGGACAATTTTCAGGAGCTGCTGTTAATAAAAAGATCATTGCGCCCGCTGAACCCATGGTACGCAGCAAAGTTCCTAAAAAATATAGAAACTCTTTGGTCATTTTTGAGCGAGATGCTAACGGTCTAATCAGATTCAATGATCTATGCTAAGCTACAGCTAAAAGTGCTACCGTCAGACCCAGAGATCGGCTGAATGGATTCGAAAACGGTAAAACTCAACTGTTTAACTCTAGGGGAGTCGGAAAATGGTGAAGTGTTCCTTTAATGAAACTAAAATCACTCTAATATCTCATTTAAAAGATGAACAAGCATGCATACATGTCCAAACGTCAACATGCAGATGGACAGGCATGTGCTCCGTTTCATCTCATTTCCAGTCATATCCTGTTTTAAGAGAAAGCATCTGTCCCTCAGTGTGTGTCTGACACCTGCGGAGCACCTGCACATGCTCAGTCAACATCTGGCTCAGGTGTGCTCCAGCGATTGGAACTGACACCTGTCAGCATCTGATTGCTAATGCACGCGCACCGTGAACCTTTTAGACGTGATGCAGATATGAGCTCCTCGTGCAGCCGCTACTTTTTACCGTGCACCTTTAATTGTGCTGGAAACCATACATGGACTTTCCTTTGCTGCTCTGCATCCAGACGGGTCTGTTTGGTGATCAGAGCAGCCGTTGCTGGTTGAGTTATGAAACTTGCAGCACTTTCGCAAGAGTAAAAGAGTAAATACATTAGCCATTACTTGTTGAAACAGGTTTATAGAAAGACATTTTGCAAAAGCAATATGGCGCCTTCTTTGTGGGCTTAATTAAATGTGCACTTGTAATGTACTTCAAATTTTAAATGTATATATTAAGTATATAAAAAAAATATCAGTTTACATATAAAGATGTGCTTAAGAAGTCTTAAGTGGGTCAAAAGCGCTAATTGCATTCAATACAAATTTAAACCGCAATACATTCTCATTTAATTGCACTTAACTAAACACATTACATTTGGTTCACACTTGAGTATATTCTTCAAAAGTATATTATTTCTGTAATAAGTATCTTTTGAAGTAGCTAATTATGTGTACTTCTTTTTACAAAGATAACAGGCCAATCCATTTTACTCAGGTAGTGTGTCTGTTATATATAGAAACAACAGCTCTGTTAACGCAGACATTAATTACTGGCGAGTCATAACAATAGCACAGTGCTTTACAGTGGTGATGAGCTAATATATACAGTATCTGTTAAGCATGTAACTTTTTATTTGTATTTTTATAATGAGCCTCTCTCACCATGTCTACACAGGACAGCTTGAGGCTGTCTACACTGGACGTGACAAAGTGACCATTGCAAATCACCGCCACATCCAGTTGTAGACCGCATCACTAATTATAATGGGTTCTATAGTATTATCGTGCCAAAGTTTTGTTATTTAGTATTTTATTTTAATGACTTTACTGGGTGTTTATTCAGATATGTGACTTTTTTACATTTTAAACATGTTAATGTAGATGCATTTTTATTTTGCAAATATTTTTAAAAATACATTTTGCATGTAATAAGTATTTTTATTTATTGTAGTATAAGCATAAACTTTATTTTTCCCCACAATAATTTTAATTATATTGTGTTTTGAGTATACATTTGGGATATGTTTTAAATATATTTCAGAATACACAACAAATGGCCAAAATATATTTACATACAAATATACTATTTATGTATTATCAATAACATATTTTATTTACAAAAATATTTTAAAAAATTAATTTTGCATTTAACCAAATTGTATTTTAAAAGTTGAAAATGTATTTTTGTGCCCTCTAAGATATTTTTTGTCATTTGGGGGTTTAAATTATTTCAGTAAAAAAATGTTTTGTTAACATAATACATGAGTGTGTACTCATGGTATTGTTATTTTGTATATGTAAATGCAAACACATGCAGTTTTATATTTAAAGAACATTTGCATGTTACATATTAAATATCTTCATATTATAATTTAACTATAATCAATTAAATGTAACTAAAGTAAATATTTTCCAACATATATACAGTATGTGTATGTGTATTTATATATACATAATGCATATACACAGAACACACACATATATTACGTAAACAAAAAACTTTTATTTGGGATGCAATAATCGCGATGATTTTTGGTTTTTTTTTTTTTTTTTTTGTTTTTTTCAAGTTTTTTTTTTTTTTGGTTTTATTTTTAATTTTTTTATATAAATTTAGACAAAAATTGAAAATAATTATTAATAAAAATAAAAAATAAATAATTATAATAATTTAAAACAGAAGTGTAATTGTTACTATTACCATCATTCTTTCTTATTGAATTAATTTTATAAAATAATGATAGTAAAATAAATAATGTTTGTATTTTTTTTTTTTTTTTATTATATTTTTATTTATTTTTTTTTTTTTTGTTTTTTTCCCGTTTTATTTTTTCCCCTCACTTTCTTCCCTGTTAGTGTTCTTCGCTTTTTTGTTTTTGTTTCTTCTTTTGTTTTGTTTTTTTTTTTTTTATTTTTTTTTCTATTTAATCGTTTGACAGTACTAATTGTATACAATCATTTTTTCAGTGGTGAAGGTACAAGGCCTAATGATCAGTCTCAAGCAGAACATATCTCATGTTGTGTTTGTCCTCATTAGCAGAGTTACAGCTCACAGCCGCCATTAGGCTTTCAATCTACGCTTTACATCTAAGATTTGATTGTAACCAGCAAATGTCAGCAGCTCAATGGTTAAAAATACTCAACACATCAAGCCAATCCTTTTGATATGAATAAACACATTTCTAAAGAGCTTACATAATACGCCTTTTCCAGTTTTCACTGCCGTTTGCCTCTTCACGGCGTTAGATCCGTTAGTGCCGTGCTAGCCGAGCGATTGTGCTTCCTGACGTGAATTTTGATGCCCTTGCCAACACATTCGGTATAATTGCCCATGAATCAACTCCCATCTGTCCAATTTGGTCTCTGTGGCTCGGGCCTTGTCGTCAGGCCCGTTTGTCTGTCTATGAGACGCTGAGAGATTCAGCAAGGCAGGTGAACAAATGAGAGGACTGTTCACTCCAAAAGCAGTGTCATTATATATTCTCTCCTATCGCTTCAGAGTTAATTTGCATGACCCAGAATATTCAGAGGAAATGATGAACATTATCCTGTCCGAACAATGACACAGCTAGCGCGCACGACCGGAGTTGTCATGATATTATATGATAAGAGGCTTGGATAAGTCTTACCTGGAATCCATCGTATAATCTAGAAACTCATTAACAGAACTCTGCCTGTTATTGTAATACCCTAAAAGGCTTCTCTCTGGGAAAGGGAGGAGGTGCGTGATAAATGTCAGCGGTGATTGATGAGCAACAAGGTGATATTAAATGACGGAGCATCTATCATGTGTTCCTGAAGCATTAGCTGCAACTTCTCCTGTCTTTTTTTACTTTGTTTTGAGACGCTTGGGATACAAACGGTGCGGAGAACTTGCAGTCCGACAGATTTTGAAGCAGAGGGGAGTCTGTCTAAGTGGAGAGACGCCTAGAATTTGCTAGTCATTAGCACACCATTACGTCTTGTTATCTCCTGTGGGAATGCTGAACCTTTTTGCATTATGGGTGTGGAATTCACAATAGGCTGTATCAAACTGTATCATTTGATGAAGTTTTTTAAAAGCCAATGAGCGCGGGTACAATACGACATTGTTTTGATCAAAGTGGTTTTGATTGCTTTGCATTCGGAGTGTTTTATTTATGTCTTTTCTTCCTAATTCTCTGCTCTTGTGTTTTCTTCTGCACATCCACTGAGGGTCTCATTTCCATACTTTGGTGCTGCAGTCATTTACTTGAGAGCGAATTAGAGTTCAGTTTCTCTCAGCGCAGCTGATTGTGCTGCAGGCTTGGCACTTTGGGGATTCTGGTTACACATAGTAAATTATACGAATATTGTACAGTAGTCAGTGTAACCAGGTTAGATAAAAGTTTATTGATGTACAGAAAATAGGGCTGGGCGCTGTTGAATTAGTTTGGATTTGTCGAGTGCCGTTCCAATTTCAACTTCATTTTCATAAATTAACTTAAGTCAGTTTAGCATAATTTAAATTAATTAAAAATATATATTTGAAATGACTCGAACATTTAATTATACTTAAAAATGTTAGGCAGCAACTAAAGTGAAGCTTTTAAGTTGAAGTAGATGGAAATTGTTTTCACTGGTGGTGTATAAGTGGATTTTCAGTGACTCTTTCTGTATGTTACATTGTTAAGCCAGTAGGTGGCGACAAGTTACTGTCTTTATGAGTGATTCATTGATTAATTTGTTCATTCATTCAATTGTTTGTTTGTTTTTTCATTAAAACCAAGGATTCATTCAGAAACAAAGTGAGTGACTGTCTTTATGAATGAGTCATTGCATTGTTCACTCAACCAGTTTGTTGAAAAAAACACAAGATTAAGCTAAATAACAGTACTGCATGTTGCGCAAAGAGACACTGTTTATTATGCTTGGTATGATTGGACATAGTGTCATAGTTTTGTGAATGAAGAATTAATGAAGAAGATTAATGAAGAACTCAACAGGAAGGGAAAGGTGAATTACTGTATATCATTCATGACTTGTTGGGTGAATGCTGTAGGTGGGAATAGAACATCATTTTTGACCTAGGCTGAGATCATTTTTTTAAGATATATTCATGAGATTTTGATGTCAATATAAAAAAAGTAAACATGTGGTTTTGCTACATTGATTTTTACTGGGGATTGTAGATTTGATAAAGGGGTCATATGATGCTGCCTAAAAGAACATAATTTTGTGAATTTGGTGTAATGAAATGCGTTTATGCGGTTTAAGGTACAAAAAACACATTATTTTCCACATACTGTACATTATTGTTTCTCCTCTATGCCCCGCCTTTCTGAAACGCGTCGATTTTTACAAAGCTCACCAGTCTGAAAAGTGAGGTGTGCTGTGATTGGCCAGCTAGCCAGTGCGTTGTGATTGGCCGAATACTTCAAGCGTGTGAAGGAAATGTTACGCCCCTCACCATACTGTGATGATGACCTGTCCGGCCGGAGCGACGAGACAAAAACATTAAAACCCATTATAAACGAGGTATTCGTTGCATCCAGTGGGGACATAATTATGGATTATAATGACTTATACTGTCTTTTTACACGTTGCGTTGCATCGCGCCGCTTAAACATAAAACCATGTCTGCATTTGTGATTGGAGAAACGACAAACAACAAGCGCTACTCTTTCTTTCTTTGCTTGAACATTTGGGCAGTGTTATGCAAATCTTCCCACATCGTGACGTAGACATGTGGGGGCGTGTTAGAACGAGCCGTTTTAGGAGGGCGTGGACCAGTCTTAACTTTTATAAAGAATATCTCCTTGGATTTGAGACTTTAGTCTTTACAACTTCAGGGATCTTATCTATTCACGAACGGCTTGCAACACTCCAAAGAGAACTTGAACTTGAAATCGTATCATATGACCCCTTTAAGTGTTGCGAGTATCAGCCATATGTAAACATTTGAATGAACGGCTGATGAGGTTGATTTTGTACGGCACTCGAGCCCAGAGGAGCAGAAGTACAGCAGGTAAACACTAACTTACAACAGCCTCATAATCTTTGGAAAAATATTTCTGACTGTGAAATTGCCATAACTAGAGTGTTAGGAATAAACTGTCAAGGAAACCACACAGAGCTTGTGTTTTTCATAAATATACAGTACGTTTACTCCGGCTGCGGTATCTCGCTCTGCTTGTGTGCATTGTTCACGGAAGTATGACATCCTAATCTCCACCAGGCCCTCTCTGTGTAATAAGTATCTTTAGCTCAGTGATTGCCTTCGGTGAGAGATTCAGATCAGCCGTGTCTAATGACGAACAGGTAATGCACCATTGTGTTTTAAGAGGATGACATGACTCTGCTATCTGCAGCTCTGAAAATGAGCGTTGGGAAATTAAATCAGCAGAATGACTTCAGTAAAACCTCATGAGTCACGGCAGCCGGATTTCTTCAAGGAGAATGAGATTTACTGAAATGAGTAGTGAGTAGCCAGACAAAAGAGGCAAAGAATTTCTGCAGCCTTGAGCTGCGCATATATGACAGTTCATTCGGCGGTCATATTCATATCACCACTGAGCAGCCTTTTCCATGTATATATACATATTTATATATTACTTTTATTAAACCTCTTCAGATAACACCCAGACATTATCACTGTTAAACACAGCCATAAAAAAATCCAAGCAGCATGCATTGGAAAGTAAAAACAACAACAATAAATGAATAATAAGAAATACCAAAATATATAAAAGCAAAGCAACTTATAAAAACTTAAAATTAACTTAAAGGGGATTAATCAATATGCAGTATATCAAGTAAGTTAGAGAGTTTGAAGGAACTCCTTTTTCAGTTGCTGTAAAGATTGAACTAAAATTGGCTTTTTTAACTGTGTACATACAGTATGTGTGTGTGTGTGTGTTGTGTGTGTGTGTGTGTGTGACTGAAAGTGCTATCATCAACATCATATGAGCCAAAATATTTTTATGAAATATATTGAATGTTACAAAGAAGCCCTTGATTTCAGACCCTGGCTTGCAACCCATGTTACTTCTGAAATTCGACATCCAGTCAAACAGGATATTCAATGAGAAGGAAAATGAAGGAGGAACTCCCCCCCCACCCCATGGGGAAATGATTGGTTCGTGAAAAGTGCTCTCTGTTAGACAGATGGTTGGAAGCGAGGGGCTGAAGAATTACGAGGGTCTCATGATGCCAGCCGAAAGAAAAGTGGTTTCAGAGGACACTGTGAGAAACATTTGTCTTCTTTGTACTGCTGCACACAGATGAATCGTTCCTAATAAGACCAGCAACGTGTCTTAAGAAAGTAAATAGCTTCTACGCTATGCAACTGAAATATCGAAAACTGACCTGTGATATATAATTGGCTCATTTTTCATTTTACAAACTACAGTTGCCGGGCGAGATTCAGTCATTGCATTGCTTCCAATTAAGTGCAATTTTGAATTTGTAATGCGCACTTGTGTATCTGAAGGATCTGAGCGTTGTATTGGAGGAGGTCTGTGTCGGCTCCGTCATTAATCACGCAAGGATGCTACTACGTTGTGCAGAGTCGTGTTGCATCGTGATGTTGTGTTGTTTTATTTGTGCAGTGTAGCATGTTCCCCAGAGATGTCAGGCTCGACCGCCTCCCACACTGCTGTTTATAGAATCACTCCAATTTACAGCTCGTAAACACAGCACCGTCCAGAGTACATGCTCACTGCTTTCTAACGCACATGTGCTCTCTTCGTAATGCATGAGCGTGTGAATTAGACGGATTGAGATGATCGAGTCTGTGTGATGGGGTAATGCTCTTCTGTTTGACCTTAATTGTCCTCTCCACATCCCTTTGAATGCTGTTCCTGATGAATATGGAGCTCATATTGGATAGAATCAATGTAATTATTGATAAGTGTCAGGTGCTAGTGTTCATTATTGATACACAAATCCTCCAGTGCTGCAGATGTTTAGACGGGTACAGGTTCGCTCCGCCGGATGCAAATCTGACAGAAAATGGAGCTGTAACACTTTCACTCTGCTGCTCACAATGTCCATTATTTATAGTCACACTGTCACATACCAACACATACAGTATATGTGCCACATACATCATGATTGAGCGTATGGCACAGAAATCTCTGCATTAAGCATTAAAAACCTCAGTGTATTGCAATATGCTGCACTCATGGGCGTAGATACATTATGCTCTTCACAATGATAGAGACTATGCCAAATGTCAAATTAATTATAGCTGTCAGTTGTTTCATGTATTTATTTATTGTCTATTTTGATAAATTATTCATATGAATCCCTTGCATATATATCAATATTATCAAATAATATTCGCCTTTTTATATTAACATCACAGCTTGCTTTTTTTTCAGTGTCTTACGCCATGAGCACCACGTTTTTAAATCAAGTTAAATGAAATAAAATGACATGTATCTGCATTTTGTTCTATTCTATTGTAATTGTCTAGCTGTTTGAATTTGATGTTATCATATACTGTAATAGTATTTCTGAATGTTTTGAATTTGTTTTTATTTTTATATTTCAGTGTTCTTTTTTCATTAGTCAAAATAAGTCAGTTATTTTTTCATTGTTTTTATTAGTTTTTGTTTGTATTATTTAGCTTTTAGTTTGTTTTAGTTTTAGTCATTTCAGTTAATTCATTTAAAATATAATTTAAGTATTAGTTACTCTGTTGTTTTTATTTGTTTTTTATTATTTAACTTAGTTTTAGTCATTTTAGTCAACTTTTTAGTAAAGTTCATGTTTTAGTAATTTTAAATCATCTTATTGATTTCAAATGTGTTGTTTAATCAATTAATCAATGAATTATTATTATTAGTAGTAGTAGTAGTAGTAGTAGTAGTATTTATGTATTTATTTATTTTATTAACAATAACAACACTGGTTTGTTGAAAAGTTTAAATAATTTGTGCAAGATGATGAAAGCAGGTCACGCCCATACACCCATAGACGAAAGCCTAAACCTACAGTAACTATGATATCCAAAATTATATTTTGTTTCATTATTTCATATGTCTATTTTTCCCGAACTGTCGTTACTGCGAGTTAGCGAGCGGCTCATTAGCTCATTACTCGTGGGGTTTGGCGAGGTGTGTTGCAGGTAGCAGCAGCTGGGGCTTCAAGCTTGGTTTGCTCCGATGATAGATACATTCCTTTGTATGTATAAATAATTAAGTTATTTTTTCACATGCTTTTTAAAACAAGTAATCACTCTAAATTAGCATGCAAATTGACAGCCCTAATATTATGATGTTTATGTAATACATCTAAATAAGCCCAGAAATAAACACAATCTAATCTCTCTATTCAGAATGATTTGATAAGCTAGATCAGCTAACTTGCTGTGAAATCTATCAGTATCTCTACCGCCATTATCAACAACCAAACCACAGCGCTAAAAATAACAAGAAGGACAAACATGTGATTAAAACGCTTTCACCATCCTTAATCTTTAATTATAAGCCTGTTAATGGATTCCATCTCTAAACATCACTCCCAAAGAAGAGAACATGGATCGCAGTACAGTATTGTGACAGTGACGTGCTAACAGAGGTCAGAGAGTATAAAAACAGACGTCTCCTGTGCATTCGCAATCGCTAATAAGGTTTAAAGAGATGTCACCTTTAATAAGGTCTGGCAGCCACCATGTGTATGATAAGGGGTCTGTGTAGCCTGGGCTGCGGAGGGAGGAATTGATAAATAAATAAAGATAAGAATGCATTAATAATGAAAGAACAACAGGAAAGCCTCTAGCATCAAACAGTCACATCCACCTCAACCACACCCGTCTCTGAACCAGCCGCTGATTATCAGACATTAACAGCCTCTCGTTTATGTGCATTCGTATGCCTGATTCTGAGAACTCATATCTGTCTATTGCATTGTGAAGAAGGCAGCTCGGAGAGCGCAGCGAAAGCCCGAGGCGATGCGCTTCTCTCAGGTGTTTCTTGAGCCCATTATAAGGAGGGGAGCCCTGAAAGAGGGTCATCTTCAGTTATCAGACTGAAGAACAGATTTCTATCGTTTCTCAGTGTCTTTGACAGAGCGAGCGCATTGCTGCTATCATATATTTAGCATGTTGAGGGCCCTCGCTAGCTAATTGGCTGCTCTTGAGATTCGAGATGAATTATTTGATAGCGTTCGCTTCGTTTAAATGTCATAGGACAAAAGCAGTCGACGAGAGGACAATACAGCTCTGATTGTGGTGTTTTCTTGGGCTTTCAGGAGGCAGATATTTTGCTCTGCGATCTGTTCTTCTCGTTTTATCTTTCCGTCAGATTTCTTCATCAACACATTATATTCACATTACTGCATCAACAACCCATTAACGCGAGTGATTCTCGTTCACAGAGGAGTACAGTCAGTTGGCGTGTATTGCCAAATAAACAATTGGCACGCAGACACGACGTCTAAACCGAAAATAACTCTTAAACTGCCTGAATATCATTGCATTAGATGCAAAGCATCCAAAGTGTCATTTGCATCAACTGATGCTTTTTTCAGTTTTTTTCACATGAGGTTCATCAACATTCAGCCAACATTTGACGAGCAGTGCTACACTACCTTTTGATTTCATTTTCAATAATACATTTTTTCCACTTTGAGACCTTTTATGTCCCAGGGGTTGATTTTTTTAAACGAAATTGTTAATTGGCTGGGGGGAGTAGAAGGTCACTTTAAACGTCACATCTCGACCTTGTAAGATTTTTACCGTGTCCATTTATGTGTGCTATTTTTTTTTATGTGATTGTTACCCTTGTCGCAGGACGTCAAGATATTGTTTTTGTTTAAGTAAAATATATTATAAAAATAGAAATTGTTACATGTTTCAAACTATAATAATTATAAGAGTGAAGGAATTGTAAATTGTTATGACTGATAATAAAAATAAATATCACTTACATAATATTAAA
The DNA here is from genome assembly GCA_018155175.1 of Sinocyclocheilus anophthalmus. NCBI lineage: Eukaryota > Metazoa > Chordata > Actinopteri > Cypriniformes > Cyprinidae > Sinocyclocheilus > Sinocyclocheilus anophthalmus. Next base: position 78,566 of record JADLZN010011519.1, read on the forward strand.
CTGTTTATTACCCATCCTTTCCAATTAAGTAGCGTAGAATCACGCAGTGTTTTACAGTTTAATGCTAAGAAACTTTAGCTAAATGTTCTGTTTGAAATTTTGGGTTTATAATATGTATAATATAACACTACATTGTATGGAAAAAAAAGTGTTGCAAATAAAACAAAGCTTATTAAAATATGTTTTACAAGAATATACTATTTCAGTCTTTTTTTACATCAAAATTGTATGTTTAATTCAATGTGTTACTTGCCGTTAATTATTTCTGAAATGTACTATCACCAATTGTTTACAAAAAAAAGTGTGACATTGTTTCAGCTTAATTTATGTTAAACATGTTGTGATGTTTCTGTAAATGCATTATGAAGGTATGCATAACGTATAGTTGCAATGCATTGTACTGTATCTTTTAAAAAAATAACTGTAACTAAAGTTCAAATGCATTATATTATGTAAATGCCCTATACTTTTAGAAGGTGTGAAAATGAATAGATATGTATACCTGAATTTACAATTATTCATGAGATCACACAATGCATTATGAGTTGCATTGCAGTGCTTAAGTAATGCATCATATATAAAAGCTTTAAGTAAAGTGTTCCCGTAAATGTTTTTCTTTTCTTTTCTTTTCTTGAGTTTGATGTCTGTTCGTATGTGAGAGCTGTGAGAGTCTAAACTGACTGAGGAGCAGATGAGATTGCTGCCGTGCGTTTTTCGAACAGCTGCTACTGAATACATCTGAAACTCCTGCAGCGCCATTTGCAGGAACCTAGAAAGAAGCTCAGCAAGAGCAAAATAGCAGGTGACAGAAAAGTGTCACGCGTGTTGTAGCAGGCAGAGGTGGAGCCCATGCAATATGTGCATTTGTCTGCATCACTCCCAATGCAAGCTGACATTTAAGCCGCACTGGAAGAGCAATAGTTTCAATTGTGTGCTTTCAAGGGAAACCAAGGCTTTCTCCCCTGTCCTCCTCTGATTGGGATGTTGACTATCCCAGCGAGATGGGGACAAATGATGTTTGCCTGTGTCTGCTCAACAAACGGCGCCAGCTGAAACCATTACCCGCCAGACACTCCCAGAGAAGCCATGCGCATCCCACAGATCTCTTACACTAAAACACCTCGGCAGGTGAAACTACTTTCCAGAGAAACTTCACCGTGCCGCACACTCTCGCTCCATCAAAGCAGAACAATTACTGTAACTAGGACAGGCTTGAGGCTGATTTTATCTCGTTTCTGCTGGAGGAATATTACTCTGTGAAATCAGATGAGTATGGAAGCCCGTTCCCACCACTGAATAAAAAATAAAACACTTTTTATCTCACAATTCTGAAATAAATTCTGAAAATTCTGAAATAAGAAACAAACTTGAAATTCTGACTATTTTCTTAGAGTTGCAACTTTAAATGAGAAAAAAGTCAGAATTACGAGAAAAAAGTCAGAATCGTGAGATAGAAACTTGCAATTGTGAGAAAAAAAGTCAGAGTTGCAAGTTTATATCGCAGTTCTTACTTTATAACTCGCAATGGGGAGTTTTTATCTTACAATTGTGAGAAAAAATGTCAGAATTGCGAGAAAATAAGTCAGAATTGATAGGTAGAACCTCACAATTCTGAGAAAAGAAGTTAGTATAGTAACTTTAATAATTCCGGTTAGTTCTTAATTTATAACTCGCAATTGTGAGTTTTTATCTTACAATTATGAGCAAAATGTCAGAATTGCGAGAAAGAAACTCGCAATGGTGAAAAAAGTTTGAATTGTGAGAAAAAAAAGTCAGAATTGCACGTTTATATCGCACAATTCAGAGAAAAATGTTAGAATTGCAAGTTTATATCGCACAATTCAGAGAAAAATGTCAGAATTGCGAGAAAATAAGTCAGAATTGATAGGTAGAACCTCACAATTCTGAGAAAAGAAGTTAGTATAGTAACTTTATATTCCGCAGTTCTTAATTTATAATTTGCCAATGTAATTTAAAATCTCACAATTTTGACTTTATAACTCACAATTGGGAATAAAATCAGAATTGCTAGATGTAAACTCGCAATTTGCGACAAAAAGTCAGAGTTACCATGTTTAGTTGTTTTATTCGGTGGTTGCTTCCCTGGATGAGCGTCTATGACGAGTCAGCCTGCGTTAATCAGCTGTGCTCTTGCAGTGGGCCGATGTTGAAGCAGAGCCAGCGTTCTGTCATCAGAGCGTCTGTAATTTGATGAGTTACCCGCCATCGCTCCTGTGCAGTAAATGTGACATTGAGCGCTGGCACAAGAGTCTCGATTAGAGAGAAAGAGCAAGATTGAGCGCAGAAGGCTTTACAGGCGAGTCTGATGGCGTCACGTCAGCAAGGTTTACTGTCGTCTGAAATATGTATTACATTAGACACAGTCTGATCCGAGTTTATAACAGAGCCTAGTCAATGTCATTTGGAGTTTATTTCATAACAGTGTGCTTTAAATGGCTTGTTTAATGGTACACTTAGTTGATTGACTACAGACTTGTGGGAAGTTAAATCTACAGTGACGAAACTTTTATTTCGGGCTTGTTTGTCAAATATGAGCATGCCATACTCTCTGCTCTTACAACAAGGATAAACAAAATCACCTTATATTATTGCTATTGACAAAGATCATAGCTAGAGGAGGGTCGCATTGCTCAGAGGATGAGCTTTTAGATCGCCTTAATTTTATATATCTCATATTATTTAAGTATCAGCTCTGAAATGTTTGTCCTAAGTTATCTCAAATACGAGTTAAATAAGGGTCGAATCAATGTGGATAGCATGGCTACAATCTGCTCTCTCAAAAGTTTGTACAAATGTGTGAATCTGTGTTTCTTGTTCTTTCTTCTCTCAAACATTTTGATTTATTGGTTTATGCTTTAAAATATGATATGCATGTTTTAGAGAAATACACATTGTGCTTATGTGAGTTAGATTGGGTAAAGGAAAAAGTTTTGAAGAACCTAAAATACACAAAACACTAACTAACTAAATGAATGAATGAACGAATGAACAAAAACCGAAACATCAGTAAAATAGTCCATGTGGCATCAGTGGTTCAGTCATAAGCAGCGAGAATACTTTTTCTGCGCAAAGAAAACAATAATTATTATTATTTTACTGATGTCCTTGCTACGTTTCTGTGCCTTGATCATGGTAATATCCTTGCTGTCTATGGAGGGTCAGAGAGCTCTCGGATTTCATCAAAAATATCTTAATTTGTGTTCTAAAGATAAACGAAGGTCTTACGGGTTTGAAACGACATGAGGGTGAGTAATTAATGACAGCATTTTCATTTCCGGGTGAACTATCCCTTTAAATGTATTAAGTCACTTAAGTGGCCTTTTATTGCAATATGTACTTTTTAGATTTGAAGAACATATCAAGTGCACTTAGTTTCGCTCACATGTAAATAAGCTAAAGCACTGTCCACTGCTAGCTGACGTTATCAAATGTAAAGACTGAGCACGTTGCATATCTGAGATATAAGATGTACTTTGATGAATATTTCACAGCTGCTTGACAGCGCCTGTGTTGCAGTATTAACACAAACAGTGGGCCAGCAGTGATAGGGTTAGATCAGAGCCCATCTGTCTCCTAGCAGCCTCTCTCTCTACCTGCTCTCTCAGAGTAATTGGTCCATAACCCCTCTTTTCACACATATCCCCGGCATAGCAGGATAGCAGACAACAGACATCGCTCCTCTGACACACGCATATACCCACACTCAAAAACAGACACTTCCCCTGACTAAAAATAGCAGCCGCCACAGCTCAAAGCCTCATTCCAGCGAGGATTTGCCTGCAACACACTGGATGTGATGGAGTGTAAGGCAAAGCGCGTCCTCTGTTTACTCTCTCTCACGCCATATTCCTCTCCCGCCCTCATTTCCATCATTCACACTCACTTTTTCTCTCCTGTGCTACTCTCCTTCCCAATTTAGCCAACATCCCGTCTCCTGTGCATCACCTCTTTCCTTCTCTCTGTGTGTTAAAGCGCTGTTCTTGCCCTGGCCTGGACTCTGGATTCTTTAATTGGCTGCAGTCAAAGAAGTTATGAGAATTGATTAAACCTACGACTCCAGGCTCGAAATCACGCTGCCCTCTGAAACAAGGACATTCGTAGTGTAATTGCGGGAATGTGTCATGTTTGATACACGTAAAAAATACATGCATAGAAGGGTCAGAGGCCTGCCAGCGATAAGGGTTTTATGTGCGGCATGAAGGACACCTTTCAGCCCAGTGCAGAATTAACAAGCTCCAATAAAAACTGGTCGGTTTCTTGCTGGAATAAGGTGATCAGCGAGTTCAAGGTGTTTTTGTGCAGTCAGGCCTTTACTAGATTAACCACAGCCATCTACTCATCCAACTGACCAAGATGATTTATAAAGTTATTGAATACCCACTCTTTTATACTCTACATTTAAATTATCGTGATGGCAAAATTCTTGTTTAGCATTTAAAATGATTGACTTTGACTGAAATGATTGGAAATGCCATCTGTATTAAATAAGCTTAACTGTTCTGAAAACAAGTCTTACTTATTGGGATTAAGGATGTTCAGATAGTTTTGTTGAAAAATAAAAAAAAATATGAAGAATGATCTAATCTATTTGTTTGTTTGTTTGAGTTTTAGGTTTTCTCTACGCCGCTTTTGTCATCTTACAGAAGCCTAGGCTTATTTTATATAAAAAATCCGACAAAAATAATTAATCAATTTCAATTCAAATAACATTCAATAAATAAGATGAAACTCAATAAAACAAAATAAAATAAAAGTCAATAAATGAAATAACAAATTATAAATAAATGTTAATCGATATAGCCTAGCTATCTATCTTCTATCTACTATCTACTCTATCTATCTATCTAGCTATCTATCTATGTATCTATCTATCATCTATCTATCATCTACCTATCTATCTAATCTATCGTATCCATCTATCTCTCTATCTGTCTGTCTGGTCGGTCTTTGTCTTCTGTCTGTCTGTTCCTGTCTGCTGTTCTGTTGTCTGTCGTCTGTTCTGGCCCTGTCACTTAGCTGTCTGTCTGTCTTTCTGTCGGTCTATCTATCTATCTATCTGTCTGTCTATCTATCTATCTATCAATCAATCTATCTATCTATCTATCTGTCTGTTTGTCTTTCTGTCTGTCTGTCTTTCTTCTGTCTGTCTGTCTGTCTGTCTGTCCTGTCCTTTCTGTCTGTCCCTGTCTGTCTGTCTGTCTGTCTATCTTCATCTGTCTATCTGTCTGTCTGTCTGTCGGTCTGTCTGTCGGTCTGTCTTTCTATCTATCTATCTACTATCATATCACTACCTATCTATGCGAATCTATCTATCTATCATCTATCTATCTATCTATCTATCATCATCCTATCTATCTATCATCTAACTATCTGTCTGTCTGTCTGTCTGTCTGTCTGTCTTTCTGTCTGTCTTTTTGTCTGTCTGTCTATCTATCTGTCTGCCTATCTATCTGTCTATCTGTCTATCTGCATATCTACTTTCTATCTAGCTATCTATCTATCTATCTGTCTGTCTGTCTGTCTGTCTGTCTGTCTGTCTGTCTGTGCTTTCTGTCCTTCCGTCCGCCGTTCCGGTCCGTCCGTCCGTCCCGTCCATCCTCCGCCATCCATATTTTTGTCTGATTTCCCATTAAAATGTCTTATTAAGAAGATATCTGAAAATATATCTCAATATATTATTATTATTATTATTATTACTTAATTCTCAGCCCCTTTTGGGTATAACCTGTACAAAATACCTTAACTATTTAATAAAAACAAGTCTTAATACATGAAATGAAAGATGTTCTATTGTAATTTAGCAATAGAATGGCTGTTTTATAAGAAAGGGCAAGTCCTTGACTTCCTGTTTTCAAATATGTCAACACGACAAAGAAAACTGCCCTTGTTTGGTCTTTAACCAGCTTGGAGAAGCTAATGACGAGCACTGAGCAGCTAAAATGACTCGTAGCTTTCCAGCGGAGTGAAAACTCAATGGTGTTTGGCTGACAATAAAAGACTGATTGAACTCCTGTTCAAAACCGCTCTCTAAGTCTCTGTTTTGGAGGTCATTCATAACAACAGAGGCCATGAGTGGATACGGCCACATGATTACAGACATTAAGCCGCTGGCACTGTAGTCAGGACCAAATAACAGTGCTAGAGGATGGAAAGATGTGGCTGCTTCAGTTAAACCCCTCATGTGTAATTAGACAGAGGAAGAATGATGTATTTGGTGGTGTTTTGGGTTGCTTTCATTCCAGCAAACCCCTCGCATGCATTGATGTCTGAATGCAATGATTTCAGAGAGATGATGTGAACTTTTCATATTGCTCTCCAATGGATTCTGCTGTGGTTTCTGCCTACTGTGCCAAAGACCAATTCTTTTGCCCCATGAATATTTTTCCTCTCCCATTTCCCGTTTATCTATCCATCAATCTGCTTAACTCTCTCGGCCGGAGTCTCTGGACTCAGTGTGTGATCGGCGAGGGCTGCTTTTATAGAGTTCAGGTCACACTGTGAAACGCTCTGTCCGCGGCGCCTCGGCGTTTGATGCTCGTCCTTTGTCCTCGGGCCTCGCCCATCATCTTTATGACACTGATAAAATGTGCTGTGAACATAAAGGCTCTAAAGTGGTGGAGGTGAAATCATTTTGAACTAAAAACCGGTTTGCTCTCTCTCTTCTTCTGCCTGCCGCTCAGTATTTTTCTCTTAAAATGTTTATGAAACATGCCGTTTTTCCATTGAGGAGTCATTCTGAAAATATGGAGACATACGTGTCCTTTGACAATAATTAAAATAATTAAAGAAGGCATTATGCTGTAACTTTGTTATTTGCATTTGCAAAGTGCCTGAAAAATCTCCTATGACCTACATCTGATATACATCTTCTATGACATTTACAGTTATTTATTTATTTTTGACTCATGTTTTCACTGGTTCAGCATCAATGCAACGTCTAATGAAAAGCATTATACAATAATTAATGATATGAGTAATTTAAAAAGGATGTTTGACACTTTGATTCACATCATTGAAAAAAAAAAAGTTGTGGGAAGGTGCTTCTAAAGTCAAGTTGTCCTTTATAATTACCAATAAAGTAAAGATTTTAATAAATGCCATCTCCTTTTATGCAAGAAAATTGAGCTGAACTAACCTGAATTCAATACTTTGCTTTGAAGAATAACTTAGAAATGAAAGATCATGCTGGTGCAGAATGAATGCTGTTTGATTCAGCCTAATTACTCCAGCACAATCGCATCATAATTCATGACTATTTTACGATTTGGTGAATTGGTGGAGAATTTGTGCAATTTTATACCTGAGGGTTAGATTTAAGGGTGGGCCTTTTACCTGCAATTTAAACGGTTTCAAAAAACTTATAAATACAAATAACCAGTTCACAAAATACTTACCAATTTTCATGACATCTAGAAGCATGGTCCACTGGTGCACATTTTTTATTTTCCAAAAAAAATGTATTCATGTTCTTTCAAACCTGTATAAATGTATTTCTTACTGTATGTGCAGTAAGTAAATAAATATATTTTTAAAAATGCTTTTTTTGCCCAGGAAATAAAATTCAGTGATCAAAAAATAGTGGTTGACCCAATATATTGCCATGCATTCGCAAAATAAATAGCCATCTAAAGCTTAAATCTGTTTTATTTTATTTATTCCATAGAATTATTTTTCATATTATTTATTTCGAATTTAGTAAGTATTATGTAAAATAACAATAAGTTTCAGCAATTGTTATGCATGTGTTTGTACTATCTGATGTTGTATATATCAGAATATATAATGACATTGGCTAGCAATAAATCAATCAATCAAACAAACAAACAAACAAATACATAAAGTGTGTAGCTGTATCGGTTGACTAATAACGCATAAAAAAAAAAAAAACACTGGTATTCATTGATCTTCATGGATAAATAATAATAAACAATAATAATAAAATATAATATTTTAATAATAATAATAAAATAATAATAATAATTAAACATTGAGCCATTTTCGTTTTTTTTGTTTTTTTTTTACTTTATTATTATTGTTTTCAGGTGATCCATCCATTTAAACTCATTTGTCTGTTTTTGTCCAAGCAATAACATTCAGTCAGGTCCAAAATAGTGGTTGACAAATTCATCAGCCACCAAAAAAATCATTATCGGTTGGCCACTAGTGCAAAACAACATTGGTCTCCATTGACTGAATGGATTGGGGGATTGGGGGGGGATCGCATTTCATTTCTTTATAAACATGTTACTAAGACTTCAAAATCCAGTCTTCCCCCTTTTTCTCTCTCTGTCCATCCATGCGTCCCAGTCCACCTTGCCATGGCCTCATTCGACGAGACTTTTCTTCCCCTGTCCTTTCCATTCAACCAGAAGATATTTTTTAATCAATCCTCACGTGTACATTTTCACATAGTTCATAGCAGGGATCAGGGGACGGGAACAATATCGTGTGGAGGGGCTTCACGAGCACTTAAAGTGAAAGTGTCGTGATGCAGGAGACTGGGATTCATTTCCGATGGAGTGTCCCACTTGAGATTTATGTCGGCTACTCATCCAGCATTCAAGAGTCTGCCTCTCTTTTTATTTATAAGGATTCATTATTGCTAAAACCACACATACACGTTCTGCTGTTGGATTTGCACCGATGGTCTGCCACAGGAGATTGATTTTGGGAATATGCTGGATCTTCATTGCTCCGAACATCAGAGCATTTGAAAACACACTCCGGATGAAGATCTCATCTAGATTCGTAAAATGGGAATTGGCCTAATTTTGCAATGCATGAGCCGGTTTGTGATTTTCTGAACTTTTACAGTAGTATCTGGGATCCCGTCGGGTGTTTTTCTGTCTAATGCAGTCCTACTGACAGGTGCTTTTTCATGGAGAGCATGAACAGGAAATGTCAAAAAAATTCCATCAGGCTTTCCACGAGATGTTTATTTTATGGTATAACTTTAAATGGCACAAATTGCTTTGATGATGTTCCACTTTAGTGCATTCATACTCAGATCAAAGTGTCCCAGGGTACTGCTCTTTCATTTATGATACTGATAATATAAAGAAAGCTTCAGGGCATGTTTGCAAGTGAAGGTGTGTAGTTTTCGAGGCCTCAGCTCTTCTTTTGAAGATTATAAACTTTTGGCGAACGCTCTTCAAGCGGGCAGGATCACTCCAGGAGGTCAAACACGGGTGTTCTCCTGCTCTCTGTCATGAAATCTCTCCTAAACACCTACCGCTCTGAGCGCCCAGTTGGACGGATCGCAAACTACAGGTTCGTTTCATTGAAATGCTCACAGAGTCCATTCCACAACTTAGTTTTTTTTTTTTTATATTTCATCTGTTGTTTGGATGTTTGGGGGCTTTTTCAGGACCATTAAGAAAGATCTAGCCTAGATATTTTAATGTCTTGCCTGGATTATTATGTTTTACACCATATAGGCCAATTATTGAGTCATTTACAACTCAAATGAGTTCTGGATCTCCTTGATAATTTATCTTTTTATTATTCATAAAATGGTTTGTTATTTATCTTTTTGTTTTAAGAGTAACGGCTAGATTCGTTTAGAACAATTTTTCGTAGCTGAAATATCTTTACGTGTCAGGATGGGCCTTCTTGCAGGTTATATATTACTGTGATACTGCCATTCAGTTGCATTGAAATGGTATTTTTTATTTCTTATTATTATTATTCTTATTATTTATTTTTTGTTTTTACGAAATCTTTTATGCTCCTCAAGGCATAAAAAAAAAGTACAATTGTAAATAGTATTGCAATTTAAAATAATGTTTTCTTATTTTAATATACTTTAAAATATAATCTATTTCTGTGATGCAAATCTGAATTTCCTTCAGCCATTACTCCAGTATCAGTGTCACATGGTCTCAAAAAAAAATAAAAATAAAATAAAAAAATATGTATAATGATATAGTTTTTTATTTTATTTTTTGGAACCTGTGATATATTTTCTTTGATTCTTTGATGAATAAAAAGTAAAAAAATATCAAATAAAAATATTTTCTAACAATATCTCTTTTTATCAATTTAACACATCTTTGCTGAATAAAAGTATTATTATTATTATTAAATCTTACTGACCCCAAACTTTCTAACAGTGTAGTGTGTATTGTTAGAAACAATTTCTATTCTGTTTCTATAAATTCATAACTCTTCTGTGGGACTCATTGAGTGTGATCCGTTGTATTTGATTACTGCTCTCTCTCAGTAGACTTTGATTTGGCATTCGTCTGAACTCATCTGATCTCTCCGTTGGAAGTCGTATAATATCAGTTGCAGGGATCAAGCAGCAAACGCAAAAGAGCCACTGGATTCCTGACACGAACGGTACATAATTCAGCCGTCAAAATATACTAAACAAACCCAGCCTCAACACAGAGCCGCGTTCTGTTGTGTTCCTCGATTATATTCTCTCGCTTCTCTCCTTCTCTTTAATCTGTTGTCTAGGTCTTTCTATAATTTAATGCAAAATGAAAGGCCTGCTAAAGGCTCGTATCAAGGAGATGGTACAAAAGATGCATCCGTACAGAAAGAGCGAGAGCAAAAGCGGGGAAGAGCTCTAATGGAAACCCTCTCCTGGAGATGAGAGTGTTTCATCTTTATACCAACTAAAGTCTGAAACACTCCGCATATGCTGCACTGTAATCGATACAAGCTTCAGTTGACAGAGAAAGCATACTGCAGATCTCTTTCTCATTTGATCAAACCACAGGTGTAACATTAATACTTGAGTTCAGTGCTGAATGATTCTGTTTACCTCTCATACGTGGAAGTTTGAGATTCCCGGTGTGTTGCACAATAGATCAGAATCGGCCAGCTGTGCACAGACACTAGGCGGCTTGATATTTGCGTCTGTGCCAAATGAAATATTAAAACACATCATCAGATGCGTATGTGTTGCACATGATGGAAAAGCATTCTAGCATTCATTGTTTTTAATTCTAAGAGGAAAATGGTTCCTTTAGGGATTATTTTTGGGATGTTTTCATCGTTTACGTGTTTGTGTGCAGTATTAAGAGTTTCTAGGTTTTTTTGAAAGTTAAGATTGTTGTTGCATTCATTCTTACTGTAAGTGAATGAGCGTCATTAGGAGTTATTAAAAATTAAAAACATTTTTGATGCAGAGCACAAATACAAATGACTGTTTATTTGTGCATTCAATTATACATATATACAATGTTATGTTACTTGTCTGATATTAATGGTAGAGCTTTGCTAGCAATGCCAAGGTCATGTGTTTGATTGCAGAAACTCAATGTAATGCAAAGTTGCTCTGGATTAAAGCATAAATGTAAATGTATTGTGAGCTCTGTAACCCATGTATAATATATTAGTGCACTTTGTTGCATGCAGTAGTGAATTGCAGCATGCTTTTGTGAGAACCTTTGATACTTTTAACTCCATTAAAAAGAAATAAAACAAACTGTGTCAGATAGATAATTTTTGATGACAAATGACTCAAACAAACAAATAAACCAAATAAATAAAATTCAAGTAAAACAAACAAACAAATAAACCAATAAATAAAATTCTAAGTTCTCTAAATATTTTCTATGTGCCACAGAGGTAAGAAATTCACACAGGTTGACATAGTAAGTAATGACCAAATTAAGATTTTTGGTGAACTGTCCCTTCAAAACAAGATATTGAAAGTATGGAGTACTACTCTATTTTATAAGCTTATATATTTTACTATCCTAAATGCGTGATCATTTGGTTAATTGCATTTTGATATTTGTATTAGTATTGTTTTCTCCCTCCTGTCCTGTCATTTTTGAGTTGCACCAGTTGAGAGCCGCTAATCTAGAGTGCCATTTTATTTCCAAAGTGCTCTGATAAAGAGCAAATCAGTGAGTTTGTTATGGAGCTCTCCTTGAGTTTGTTGACTTAATTACTCATTACAAGAGTGATCTCTGAGGGGAGGTTGTTGTATAAAAAGGTTTGGAGTGTTTGCATGTTTATTATAATGCGCTGTGATTTAATCAGGGCTTTGCCCACGGTCATGTGAGTTTGTGATTGTGGTCAGATGAAATGTTGGGGAAGCAACTTTCAAATAACTTGTACTTTTGAAACGGTTATAGTTTGAAACAGCAGTTGCTCTCGATGTCCTTCACTCTCAGATTTCTTTCCCTCATCTATCGCTCTCTCCTCCTCCCCCTCTCGCTTCATCTGTCTCTCTCAGGGGTTGCTGCTGCTTCAGTGTCTCAGGTCACAAAGCCTGCGACCCCCTGCCCGACTCTGGCCTTATTTGCATGTGAACTGTATCACAGCCAAAGCGAGTACTGTTGTTATGCCAATCCAACGTTCAGTTCGTTGAGGATTTGCCCTTACAAGTGAGAGAAAAGCAGGGGAAAATGGCTAACATCACAGATAAGGGGTCTTTCCAGCACATGTACACGTCCATTATGATAATAACCTCATTAGCTGCAGATGAACGTTCAGAGGATTCAGATGGCATCGTATGAACTGGACCACTGAGAATAGTGTATAGTCAGATTCCTGACTCTCGGCATACAGTCTAATCACAAGAACCAGGTTTATATATAATATATTATACTACAATAATACACCTTTGTGTGTTAGTCTTCATGAACGGTTGGATAACATGGTAGTAACACTATTTTATATGTTTTTGAAAGACTCTTCTTCTGACCAAGGCTTCATTTATTTGATCAAAAATACAATAAAAACAGCAATATTGTAAAATATTATTAACATTTACAAATAAAAATAAACCGTTTCTATGTGAATATATGTTAAAATGTAATTAATTTCTGTGGTGACAAAACTGAATTTTCATCATCATTACTCCAGTCTACAGTGGAAACATGATCTTCAGAAATCGTTCTAATTATAAGCTGATTAGCTTCTTAAGAAACATTTCTGATTATTATCACTCTTAAAAATAATTGTGTTGCTACATATTTTTGTGGAAACAGCAATACGTTTTATTCTTCTTGATAAAAATGTATTGTATAGTAAATATATCTTTTACTTTGATAAATAGAAAGTTCAAAAGAACAGCATTTATTTGAAATATACATATTTTGTAACATTGTAAATGTCTTTACTGTCACTTTTGATCATTTTAAAGTGTCCTAAATAAAAGTATTAAAAAACAAAATACTGATCTTTATCAGTACTGATTAAAATACTGAATTACTTTTGAATGGTATTATATAGGGCAAATGTTTGTAATCTTTGTGACCTGAATTTATGTCCAAAATACTGATTATTCAACTGATTTTACTCGCTATTATGTCTCAAACCAACATTTTTTTTTCAGATCTATCACATTCTTTATTTTAACTTAAATATTGCTTCTTAAAATCATAATCCCAGCAAACACACAGTGAAACGCTGTTGTTTGATACCAGCTAACAACATTTTTGAGATGATTCTTTAGTGAATCATTCAGTAAGACCGGCAAACTCAGCAGCTGCCTTTGCGTTGATTATTGCATCTGTTAAATGCACTGCAGAGTTTGAGCCTTGATGTGTTTTTTTTTTTATTAATATTTTATAATGTACCAATTTAGAAAGCTTTTTTACAGGATTTATTAAGATAATAGAAAGGTAATTTCTGTTATATGTAAGCACAATGAACATTGCAGTTGAAATATATCCAAATTAATCTGAATACAAACAAGCTGAATCAATTGACATTAGACATTCTCTTGCTTTTCTGCCAACTCTGTTTATGGAAGTCCATGTGGTAATTTTGCAAATTAGTAATGTACATGTTGTGGTCTGGCCGCTAAAAGGTTACATAAAGATGACTCCAAACAGGGTCAGAAATAAACTTTTCCATTAAAGGACAGTATGGGACCTCTGGAATTGTTTTCCAGTGGCATTTATTGCCTTCGTTATGGCAATTATTATGGATGCGCCGATACCGATACGGTTTGGGAGCCAAATGCGAAAAAGCTCTACCTCCTTTAGTGGACTTTGCTATCCTAGGTACTACCAAAAGTCCAGAGTTCTGCGACCTTAGGGAGCCTGATGGATTGTAGCATGGTAGAAGACAAGTTAGATACGCAGGAGCTAACCCATTAAGGGCATTAAGCAAGTAATAATATTTTGTAACTGATACGGAACTTAACAGGTAGTCAGTGCAGAGACTGTAAAATTGGCGTAATATGATCATATTTTCTTGACCTGGTAAGGACTCTAGCCGCTGCATTTTGGACTATCTGTAGCTTGTTTATTGAAGATTCAGGACAGCCACCTAGCAGTGCATTAAAATAGTCCAGTCTAGAGCACAATTACTTAAACTCCAATGGATACCTGGACAATTTTCAATCTGTTTTTTTTTTTGAGTATGATGAAAGGACAGTTTAGAGTTGGCAGGAAGCAAAGTGGGAGAGAGAAAGGGGGTGGGATCAGGAAAGGTCCTCAAACCAGAATTCGAACTCGGGACGCCTGTAACACAACAGCACTGTATGACCTTCATTTTCACACTTAACTTTAATCATGACAGCCGTAATGAATTTAGTTTCATTTTACAGTAGACGTTTTTGCAGTATCTCGAATGTGGCAGGCATTTTTGATCTCTGTGATAGTAATTTTAAGCTGAGTCTTTGGCCATTTTCAAAAAAACGTATAAAGACACATCTTTTTCGCCAGCACCTGACGAACTAATACTAGCACTTACCTATTCTATTCTATTCTATTCTATTAAAAAAACTAGTTATGTGTACTGTGCTAGACTAACTGAGACTTGTCACAGCACTTGTATACTGTTGCTCTCGTTGTTGAACTTCGATTTGGATAAAAGCGTCTGCTAAATGATTAAATGTAAATGTAAAAATAAAACCTCTTGCCTCAGATGCTCTTTGTGGACATTCACTCTTTATAGATATGTACCTGCATCAGCATTCCTCATTTGTAATTCGCTTTAGGTAAAAGCACTGTCATAAAGAAATGTAAATATCCTGTCCTTGTGTATTATGTTATATAAACCACAGGGGAATGCTTGAGAAGTTAGATCGCTAACAACATGGAGATCTGACGCATGCTTGTTGTAAAAGTGTCGACAGCAGGCCTGTTTGGCACGGAGGAGTGCACTGATGCCGATCGCGCCTCGCGTAAACTCGCCTTCCTTTGCTCAGGTTGCCAGATTGGACTTATTTGGACGAGCGTTTCGCTTTTATCGGAATGGAAAGATTTTACACGAAGCGATTCCTTGATGTCATGCCTGAGAAGTTAAGCAATGTCGTGAACAAGTGTGTATGTGCGCGCATATGCTAGTGTGTATGTGGACGTATTGCGGAGCGGTGTCACTTCTCAGCTCAGTAGCTGCGTCTGATGAAAGTTTGGCATTTTCTTAGATGTGACTCATTTGCAATCTGCAGATGTAATGATGGGAAAGAAAACCAGGGATGTTTGAAGGAAATAAGAAAAAGATTATTTGTTGAAATGACTAGAAAAGCAACTAGTCGTATAACCGAACCACTTCGTGTTTTACTTTTGTTTTAAATACTCACTTTTGAACAGTATCTCGTTTAATTAACTCAGTATAACAGTCTAAGCTTGTAGTGTGTCCTTGAAAAATGGCATGTTCTGGTCATTACTTTTATGCCATACTTTTATGATACTTTAAATAACTCTGTACACATTAGACAATTGAATATAAGCCTACAAGAGAGCTTTTCTGCATTTTTATTCAAAGGTCAGGAAGTCAAATGCTGATAGATATGGCAAATGAAGTGATTTCTGAAGGTTTCTCGTCTCCGCAGCTCCAATCCCTGAGGTGCTCAAAGGGGATTTTGCTTCAGCTTTTGAATTTCAAGGCTTACACAATTGCAGTCAAGCAGTGCATATTTGCCAATGTGACCCAACATTTCCCATTGGCTTTAATGAAAGCATATTTCCTTGGGAAAAAAAGAAAAATAAAACCTCAGTAGGGAATATTCAAATGCACAACATTTTCCTTCACTGCCTATCACAGATTTCTCTGATGTAACATCTAAACGTTTGCTCTGCCTTTGGACAGACTGTACCTTTCTATCTTTGAATTGCTTTTTTACTAATGCGTGAAGACTAACGGTTGTTCTTATCTGTGTTATAACTGTATTTATTGTAGAAGTCGTTATGCACGTTGATTTGGTTGCGTAGAGCACAGAACATTTTAACCCTTAAATTTGCAGCAACATAAATACCTCGGAAAATATATTTATTTCTAATTTGATGCAATGCAGTGTAAGATTTCAGATAGGACTGCACAATAATCAAATAAGCATTACAATTTTTGCAACCATGATACCTATTCATGAAAAGTGATTCTACGTTTTTATGTATTTTTTTAAACCAGACTCATTAGAGCCTGTGGCAGCATTTCTGCAAAATAATATGATTATGTTTCTTGCATGTTTACTGACACTATCCCCCAGTGCCCCGCCCCTCCCCCATGTCATTTTATCATGCCTAGGTCATCCTGTTGCAAACACACTTGTAATGCTTCTTAACAGATGGCCTGTGCCTTGGCCCTGTTTTCTTCGCTGATGTTGTCTGTTTTGCGGCGCCGCTGGCCCTCCCTGGTGAATGTCGCTAAAAGGTTTATCATGTTTGAAAATAATGTAGCATCTATACTAAACCTAACTGATGGGGTTAACATAAAGCCAACCAGAGAATCCACCCCCCTTTGCTGCCGCCGCCCCGTGCCTTATTTTGGTTCTCCCAGTCTTACCCCTTTACCATGCCTTTTTATCTCTGTGTTTGTGTTTCTACAGGAACTCATTCGCAATGCAAGAGTAATGCTGTACCAGGTGTGCTAACAAGCAAGTTTACTATGCTAGAAAAGCCGTACACATGGAGCTGGTTATGTGATGCAAACATCAAAATGTATTACTTTACAAATTGTGCACTATGTTAAAAAGTGTTTCGAGCTCATAACTTAGTATTGTGCAAGGAACCACACAAAAATAACCCTTTAATAACTAATTATCTGCCCTGTAATCATAGTTTGTGTGAAAAAGTGTTCATTTAGACTGAACTGGAAACTGCAGTCAGTTGTATATATATAGTTTTGGGAGTTTTGCAGAAAGGTTGTGTAATTTTGATGATGTTGAGCTTTGTAACCAATCAAAGCCACGTCAGTCATGCACATGCATGTAATGGCCAATCGGAGGCATTTAAAACGTCTATATTTACCATGAATAATAACAGCTGGTCCTTAGCGAGTTATAAACAATCTGATCTGTGTTTCATATTTCATTTCGGTCTGCGATGGCACGTGAAGAACCAAAGCGAAATGAACCGTTGGTGATTTGGAATTCTTTTGGATTTGTTACGTGTCGTGGCGCTCGCTTGCAGTGCAATCGGTGTAACAGCCAATATAGCGAAGTGTAAATTAGATATTTATCTGCAGTAGAGACAGCTATGTTGATTTTAAGGGGCGCATTTGCGAGTCCAGGACTCGGTGAACTCACGCTGAACTGCAGGGCTCAAACTGTGTAAACTTACAGTGACAGCTTCAGTGATTTTAATGGCTGGGAGCGCGCTAGTATTGTCACGTTGCTCACTTTCTGGGCATAATTGGGAATGTGTTTTTATGCTGCTCAGAGGGCCAATGTGAAGGTACTGTTTAAACGCTGTCTTGACATACTTTTGTTTAATTAGAGCTATCAAACGATTAAAAATTGTAATCGGATTAATTAAACGATATTAATTAAACAAAAAATCGCATATGTCAATATTTGTGGCTGAACCCCCCACAATTAAAGACAATTCAAGGACATTAGTCTGCATTATTGAGGCAGAATCATTAAATAGGCAATGCAAACACAGTGTTATATTCTATGTGATTGAAATTATGCCCATCACTGACCTGCAGCAGGTAGATTTGGTGGCTGTGAAATGTTATTACAAATTAAAATAGCTAATTTCTATTTGAATATATTTAAAAATGTAATTTATTCTCTGTGATGCAAAGCTGAATTTTCAGCATCATTATACCAGTCTGCAGTGGCACGTGATCCTTCAGAAATAATTTATTTTATAACATTCTAAATGTTTATTGTCAATTTAATGCGTCCTTTTTTTAATAAAATTATTAAATTGTTTCAAAGCAATGAATTAATGAATAAATAAAATCTGCAGATGAATGTCTTTGCATTTCAGAGAGGGGCCTTCATTAATGACATTAATTCTGGAATGTTTTATTTTTAATACATAATTAATAACACTAAATTAACATGTTACATTTGCAGCCCTAATTTATATGCAAATTCTGTCATGTGAATGTAAGAGTGATTACAGTATCAAGAGGATTAATTGACAATTACGATTTCTGTCACGATCATGCAGCTTTAGCTTTTAACGTTTTATGTATTTCAAACATTCTTTTGTAATTACACTCATTTTTACCAGTTCACCTAGTACTTATCTATTTATTGTAGAAAACCGTGGAGCTTCACTCTCTGTTTGTGTCGTTCCATCATAATGAATGGTAATTTAGTCTCTCCTGAACATGGTAACTCCACCATTAGCACCAACGTATGCCAATTACACAGCTAGAACATACAGCGGCTAACATAAAAATTACCACTCTGTAATTCAGGACCACTTTGATTCTAAAGCCGAAGAAAGCCTGTCATTTATCTCACACTTTTGTCTCTTCAACTCTCGAGAGCTGATGAATGAAGAACAATCACCATTTCTCAACACTGGGCTCCACTCAGCAATAAGACAGAGTGTCTGTGCGCTCAGTCAGTGTTTTTGTCTTGAATATAATCAATTACTTTTAGCTGTGTAAATATAAGAGAACGCGATACACTGCTCAACTGCTTTGACAGTCATTTTGTCTTCATCTATATTGGTTCTCACTCCCTCTCTTTTTCCCACAGACAGATTGGTGTATCGTAGCCAATGACTCAATGACTGCTGTGGAGCTCCTGTATCTGGCTCAGTAGCGTGGAGTCGTCACACCCTGAAGAGAGGAGAAAATGGACAGGCTGAAGGACTTGAGAATGCTGGCTCAGCCTCTCAGAAGGTCAGTGAAGTCCTGTCGTTCTGTGGTGATGCCACACTGACATTCAGTCTTATTTACAGATCTGAAACTAGACAGGCCTCTCGATGTTTGCACTTTACCCATGAGGGAAAGCAATGGCAAATTTAGCTGCAGGCAGCAATTATGCAGCCAACCCCCAATGGCACACACCAATTGTACGTTGGAGCAGATTTGACTCGTCATACGACTCCCTTTGGTTACATAGTATAAATTTGTTCAAGGAATATAAGTAGATTTACCAGTATTTATATCTTTATAGCATTTGGCATCATTCATGGGGCAATCAGGACATTTTGGCAAAGATTTGTGTTAATATGCACAGATGATGTTGCAAGATAGTAACTGACACCATGATTGGCATCTTTGGAACTCAGGAACTTTGTTCTTTAAAAAAAAAAAAAATCAATAAGTTAATTTTATGAGGTTTGGCCTGAAGATGATCTAGTAGGCAGCGTTAGTGACGACTGAACCTGATTGATCAAAATAATACTTACATTTCTTAGTCCGATTATCAAACCACAAAGGCTGTGATTTTTCCCACGTATTTAGCTGCACTAAGGCCATGTCCACACGTACACGTTTTTCCTTCTTCCGTTTAAAAAAAAATCTCCATGCACATGAAAACGCAAACTGTCAAGAGCATGCCAAACCAACAGGTGGCGATATTATCTCAACCATAAAGCCATGTTGGCCAATCAGAAGCCTGAAAAAGTTTCCAGTAGGTGGAGATAACAGCGCAGGCTCCGACGTCACAAGCCAAAACTCCGGTTTCGCTGTCTACACGATAACACTGCAACCAGAGTTTCTGAAAATCGGTACCCTGGCAGGCGTTTTCAAAAATGTTCGGTTTCAGTGACCTGGTGTTGCGTTTGCGTGTGGACGAATGGCCTAACCGCGTAGAAAAATCTGCGGTTTTAAAAATAACCACGTTCGTGTGGACAGGGCATACGATTGGACAAATGTTGTAGGAGGAGTAGCAGAAAACAGTATGCAAATTTGTCTAGAATGTGTACAAGGATAGAAGGAGCGCTTCTGTACTTGACCCTTAATACACACTATATGACCAAATATGCACTACTGTGCAAAAGATTAAGGCCATTAAATATTTTCATCAATAAAAGTGGAAAAAAAAGTAGTGTGTCAGTAGGAAATATCAGTTTAATTTGCAGGTAGGTTTCTTAATGTATCTTGGAGACATTGCCGCAGTTCTTCTGGATTTAAAGGAATCAAAAGGAATGTTTGGAAATGTAAACGGATATTTCCTACTGACACTACAGCAAAATTTTTTAGCTGGTGAAAATACTAATGGCCAAAGCCTTTTGCACAGTAGTGTACGTGGACACCTGAACACTGAACACTACACCTACATGAGCTTGTTGAGCTTCTCAATGCAAAACCATCTGCTTTAACAGCTTCCACTCTTCTGGAAAGAGTTTCCACTAGATCACGGCTGTGGAGATTTTCTCAATTCAGATATAAAGCATCCGTGAGGTCGGCGTGATGTTGAGCGTTGGGCTCTGACTCACAGCCGGCGCTCAGATTCATCGTGAAGCTTCTCAGTGGGGTTTCAGTCTGGCTTTATGCAGGCCAGTCAAGCTCTTCTAACCTAGACTCAACAAACCATTTCTTTATGCTCCTCGCTTTGTGCACCGGTGCGCTATCATGCTGGAAACAGTCTCAGTTCTACAAAAAATCCTTTGTCTGCTGAGGTTTCATGGCTGTTCGTTTGATTCTAAGCAGCCATTTTTAATCAGTGTAACCGAGTTAGCCAAACTTGTTAATTAGAAGGTGTCCACTTACTTTTGGCCATGTAGTCAAGCATTCAATACAGCTAAAAATTAGCTAGAAAACTAAATTCATGCAGTGCAGCCCAGAATCTCACACATCCACAGATGTATTCTGCACAGCTATTGTCTGAAATTATTGTACAAGTCTGGTCTCTGTTGGCCATTTCGCTGGTCTTGTTCTTGTGAGTTTAGTCTTGGCGGGAGGGGAGGATTTTAAGAGCGCTAAATGGCCGTACCGCAGGGAAGCCTGCGACCCTTTGACTCTCCGGCGTGTCTGCGGTGGCTCGAATCGATTCGACGGTGACAGCGAGAGAACTCATGCCGTCTGCATTTGGATTCCCTAGAGATCCTCCTTCACAAAGGGACACTGATCCTGAACCCTGGAAGTGAGATGATTCTTGAGAAGTGTAAATGTATCCAGAATTTTGTGTAGATGAGCTTCAGATCAGCTCGGAGTAAGAAACAGATGTTCGGTGCACAGAGTTCAGCCTCTTTTTCAGTATTTGTAAAGCGAATCAGTGAAAATGTAATGTGTTTTTGCTGATGTGGAATAAATGTTTTCACAGCCTTATAATCAAAATGATGGGGTTATGACTGACGCCCCATCTCTTTATCAATGGAAAATCATTCTGTTGCCGGGAGACACATTTGTGTGTGTTTTGTAAGCAAACGCCCAGGCAGATGTTCTGCTGAATATGTCCAGTTCAAAGTCTCATTTTTTTTTGTTTTATGTCAACCCATCATTTAGAGAACATCTGGACTCTTCTGATCAACATGTGAGATTCTGTTTGTGATTTAGACACATTCTGTATGTATTCTAATTGATAAACACCTAAAATCATCTATCCATCTATCCATAAATTATTTACCTTTTTACTTTTAATTATTAATTTATTTATTTACTTGTACTTTATTAATTTTTTTTAATAACTTTACTTTTTTAGTTTTATTATTATTTTTTTTTATTACTTATTTTATTATTATTCTTAGTATATATTTATTTTTATTTTGCTGTTGATCTCTCATCACCTAAATAATGGGTAGTGCTAAATACTGTATTTATATTTTATATTTAATTTTTAAATGTGAAATATAATTGCAATTTAAAAGAACTGTTTTCCATTTGAATATAATACAAATAAAAATAAAAATAAATTGATTGCTGTGATGCGCAGCTGTATTTTCAGCATCATTACTCCAGTCTTCAGTGTCACATGATCTTCAGAAATCAGTATAATATGCTGATCTGCTGCTCGAGAAACATTTCTGATTATTATAAATGTTGAAAACAGCTATGCTGCTTCATATTTTTTGTGAAAACTGTGATATATTTTATTTTCCAGTATTGTTTGATTAGTAGAAAGTTCAAAAGAACAGCATAGATAGAAATATAAATATTTTGTTACATTATAACACCAGAGTATACTGGAGCTGTCACATGTAATCAGCACAGTAAGTCTTTAAAGACTATAATATAAATTGGCCCATATCAGTCTTATGTTGTGTTTTTACACACTGTGTTCAGCTGCATTAGAGATGCGTGTTTGGCCTGTAAGAGGCAGTTCTGGACGAGACTCGTGGTGGCAGGAGGATGCTAACGCTTCGGTCAGTCGGGCTGATGGCATTTGGCAGCTCTGTCTGTGGCTGGATGCCCTCATTGACGAGCAGCAGGTGCTTCAGGGCGTCCAGTGGTGCCAGCTGTGTGCAGGAGAGCGAGGATGGGAACAGGCACCGTCGAGGCGCAGCGGTCATTAGGAATTGGACAAACAAAGATAAATGCAGTCGGATTGGATCCTAATGAAATCCCGTCGCGCTCTCATTGTGATGGCCCGTGCATATGCATTTCCATCTCTGCCTCTTCTAGCAGCATCTCTCCATTTCCATCCTCTCTTTTACCTCCGCCTTTGGCAATAGACTCCATTTACATCGGCTTATTGGGACCTTCCACCTCAGCTCCCGGTCTATTGGTCTCTCTCTCACCCTGTTTTGAAATTAATTTATGCAGTTGCAAGGAAAGTTGGGGATCAAGCCGGCAGGGCAGCCTCAGTTACTGAGCAAGAAGGCTAATTCAATGAATCAGCCGTTAGTGTCTGGGAAAGCAAGATAGCCTCTGCGTGTCTTCAGGGCTTCTTGGCAGAGACCACAGTCATTCTTTTCATGCATGCTGCACCATGAAGACTGCACCTAATGGCTGTAGTTTGGTTCGTTGAGTGATATAATTATAGCTTTGGTGATTAAAAACCGAGCACGTGTTCACAGAGTTTCTCTAGTCTCATAATGCCTTCATAAAATCGCTCGTTTTGTTTTTACCTCCGCTCTACATATTGCATAATAAAAATGATGCATGCTAGGAATGGGGATTTCACATTGTTGGGTTTATGATGGATGCTTTATCATTGGTTACAGTGACCGCTTGGGTTTTCAGGTTTTTCATAAATAACAATACAGATTGTTTTGCAGCTGTAGACTGTTATGTGTTTGTCTCACAGCGCTTTCGTGGTCAGCACCGCTTCATTGAACAGATTCAAAATCGAGAGAATTGCAACAACAAGCCAAATCTTTGAAGTCTTTTTATCTATTGTGAGTTTTTCTTTCCTCTCTCTCTATTTTTAAGATGTGAAGTGTGTGTTGTGGAATTGAATGTGAAAGCAATGAAAAAATTGTAAAGTTGTACTACTACTACTACTAATAAATTTGGGGAAGTACAGTGGGGCAAAAAAGTATTTAGTCAGCCACCAATTGTGAAATTTCTCCCACTTAAAAAGATGAGAGAGGCCTGTAATTTTCCTCATAGGCTATACCTCTACTATGAGAGACAAAATGAGAAAAAAAAAATCCAGAAAATCACATTGTAGGATTTTTAAAGAATTAATTGGTAAATTCCTCGGTAAAATAAGTATTTGGTCACCTACAAACTAGCAAGATTTCTGGCTCTCACAGACCTGTAACTTCTTCTTTAAGAGGCTCCTCTGTCCTCCACTCGTTACCTGGATTAATGGCATCTGTTTGAACTCGTTAACAGTATAAAAGACACCTGTCCACAACAACCTGTTCAAACAGTCACACTCCAAACTCCACAATGGCCAAGACCAAAGAGCTGTCAAAGCACACCAGAAACAAAGTTGTAGACCTGCACCAGGCTGGGAAGGCTGAATCTGCAATAGGTAAGCAGCTTGGTGTGAAGAAATCAACTGTGGGAGCAATTATTAGAAAATGGAAGACATACAAGACCACTGATAATCTCCCTCGATCTGGGGCTCCACGCAAGATCTCACCCCGTGGGGTCAAAATGATCACAAGAACTGTGGGCAAAAATCCCAGAACCACACGTGGGGACCTAGTGAATGACCTGCAGAGGGCTGGGACCAAAGTAACATAGGCTACCATCAGTAACACACTGCGCGTCCAGGGACTCAAATCCTGCAGTGCCATACGTGTCCCCCTGCTTAAGCCAGTACCTGTCCAGGCCCGTCTGAAGTTTGCTAGAGAGCATTGGATGATCCAGAAGAGGATTGGGAGAATGTCATATGGTCCGATGAAACCAAAATATAACTTTTTGGTAAAAACTCAACTTGTCGTGTTTGGAGGAGAAAGAATGCTGAGTTGCATCCAAAGAACACCATACCTACTGTGAAGCATGGGGGTGGAAACATCATGCTTTGGGGCTGTTTTTCTGCAAAGGGACCAGGACGACTGATCCGTGTAAACGAAAGAATGAATGGGGCCATGTATCGTGAGATTTTGAGTGAAAACCTCCTTCCTTCAGCAAGGGCATTGAAGATGAAACGGGGCTGGGTCTTTCAGCATGACAATGATCCCAAACACACCGCCCGGGCAACGAAGGAGTGGCTTCGTAAGAAGCATTTCAAGGTCCTGGAGTGGCCTAGCCAGTCTCCAGATCTCAACCCCATAGAAAATCTTTGGAGGGAGTTGAAAATCCGTGTTGCCCAGCGACAGCCCCAAACATTACTGCTCTAGAGGAGATCTGCATGGAGGAATGGGCCAAAATACCAGCAACAGTGTGTGCAAACCTTGTGAAGACTTACAGAAAACGTTTGACCTCTGTCATTGCCAACAAAGGGTATAACAAAGTATTGAGATGAAATTTGTTATTGACCAAATACTTATTTTCCACCATAATTTGCTAATAAATTCTTTAAAAATCCTACAATGTGATTTTCTGGATTTTTTTTTTCTCTCATAGTTGAGGTATACCTATGATGAAAATTACAGGCCTCTCTCATCTTTTTAAGTGGGAGAACTTGCACAATTGGTGGCTGACTAAATACTTTTTTTCCCCACTGTATGTGGTTGGCAGGTATTAAATAAATGATAAATAAATACTCTGAATTTGATTTTGTAAAAAGAGGGGTGTTGTTTATTTATTTATTTATTTACTATGTTATTCTCAGTACTTCCCATACCGAAATGTAATCTATACATAGTTTGCCCTATTTCAAGAGTGATATTGCCATACCTATAAGACAATATATTATTTTCACATACATACAATCACTGGGTATATGACCATATAATTGTAGAACATGTATAGCGTCCACATAGTAAAACATGTTTTACACATGCATAAACATACATATTTGTACAGACTAGATGTGCATGTACATATGTGAAATTGTTGCAGCCTCTACTAGGTTTCTCATATGTTTTTACTTCATACGACAATATATCTCATATATGGACATTTAATATATGTACATATATTACATTTGTGTGTGGGTTTGCATGTACAGCACTGCCTTTATTTACTGGATTCAACATGGAGAGAATTGGAACAATGGCAGTCGACGCTTTGATCTGTCACAAACATGGCTGCGGATTCATTATAGACGATTGTTGGTTCAGTTCAGTTTCTCTTTATTGCTCTCTGACCTTTATGTGTGTAATGAGACCGGACGCGTGGGTGTGCATATTAAGCCTCCCCTATATCTGAGGCAGTTTTATATCCCTCCATCCAATTCCTTGTTTCTCGTTTCTTAATGCATGTTATTGGTCTGCGTCTCTCTCCCGAACACTAATGACCGCATCCATTGGATAATAGTCACGTCCATGTGTCCATCAAAGATCATTGCAGCCAGGGGAATAATGGAGGCTCACTCTATTCCAGCTGTTAGGGAGTTGTTAAGAGTCTACCAAACCAGTGGGAACAATTACCAAATCTCAACATGCAGCGTTAATAGTGTTGGACTTTACGTAATGTGATGTTTCCCTCAGAGCTTGGTTTGAAAACACAGGCATGACGGTATGTTCAAATACTTTCTTCTCTCACAATTTAACATGCAGAGACAACCATAAGTAAGACTTTTGTAGTGCATCCTCATAAAAAGTGTAAACACTGTGGCTCTGTGTTATTTGCATCTCAACCAACCTGACAACATTGGCTCAACCAATGGCATGAGTTTGGGGCGGGGCTATTCGTTTGGCCGACCAAGAGCAGAGTGTTTGAGAAACCTGTTTGAAAACAGTCGTTTAAGTTTATTGTAGTTCTTTTTGATGATGCTTTAAAATGCCTTCCCTCTTAAAAGTGATTTTACTAATGATGTGTGTTTGTGTGGACCAGGCACTTGTTTACCAGTGTTTTAACGATGATTAACGATCTTGAGCAGTTGCAGGTGAAACAGTTGAATATTGACTTCAAAAGGTTGTTTTATACTGACTGATTTGGTCCCGTTGCTTGTGTTTTGCTCTCTCTCTCTCTCTCTCTCTATCCGCTCTTCCTCCTCTCTCTCTCTCTCTCTCTCACACACAATCTCTCTCTCTCTCTCTCTCTCTCTCTCTCTCTCTCTCTCTCCCTCTCTCGCTCTCTCCCTCTCTCTCTCCCTCTCTCTCTCCCTCTCTCTCTCCTCTCTCTCTCTCTCTCTCGTGCTCTCTCTCTCTTGCGCTTTCTCTCTCGCTCTCCCTCTCTCTCTCTCTCTCCCTCTAATATATACTACTAAAAATATGCTCTCCTCTAAATCCGCTCCTCCTCTCCCCCTCCGCGCTCCTCCATCTCTCCCTCTGTCTCTCCCTCGCTCTCATCTCGCCTCTCCACTCCTCGCTCTCTCCTCTCTCTCTCTCCGTCTCTCTCTATCCGCTCTCCTCTCTCTCTCTCTCCTATAAAATCCGCTCCCTCCCTCCTCTCACTATCCAGCTCCTCATTCTCCTCCACGGTCTCCGCTCCTCTCCTCCTCGTCTCATCGCTCCTCCCCTCAGCACCCATCATCCTCTCCTTTCCCCCCCCCCCCCGCCTCTCCCCCCTCCCCCCCTCCCCTCCTCCTCCCAACCCTCTCCTTCCGCCTCTCCCTCTCCACTCCCCCTCCCCTCCCCTCCCCCCCTCCTCCCCCGCTCCCTCTCCCCCTCTCACCTCCTCCCTCCCTCCCCTCCCTCCCTCCCCCCGCTCCTCCTCCCTCCCTCCCTCCTTCCTCCCCATCTCTCCTCTCATCTACTCTATCCTGTGCTTTGTTTTCAAATCAGCATTCAGGTTCGGGTGTGGTCTGTAAGCTCTGATCTGTTTAAACACAGATTGCTTAATAACACAGAATTTCAGACGTTTTTCCTGCCCGTCATATTCTCGTCCCCTTGTTTTTCTTTTCGTTTTCATCTCCATCTATTCCTCACTTGTATAATCCTTTTCATTTAGGTAGAAAGTATTCAAACTGTATTAAAAAACTATATATAATCTATACATTACATAAAAAATTATAAATCATAAAAATCTAATTTTGATATTGTACAATTAGGGGCTTGATTTGTTTATGTATGTGTTTGTTTGTTCATTCCTTTGTTCTTGCTTGCATTTATTTATTTAGTTATTTCAGAATCACAGATGAACTTGATAACCAGTGACCATAATTGATGTTTGTTTGTTCAGTCGTTCAATCAATCAATCAGTTATGTATGCAGGCATTTATTTATTTATTTCAAGTTTACAATGGAACTTGACTGCCAGTGAATGCATTTTCATTGTATGGAGAAAAGCAATGTGTTTTGAGCAATTTATTTGGAAGTTTCTTTCAAAATCCACCTGGACAGCAGCTCCATTGTTTACAAATGTCCTTCATCTCCATCAGAGAAGTCATTTTACTATCTATTTTCAGTCTAACAGATTATAAATGCTATTGCATCTGTAGTATCACATGCTCAGAAAGCACAGGGTCTGTGTGGCTGGCGGGGCTCAACCCCTTAATGAAGAACGTGTGTTACACATATTGCATTTGAATAAGAATACCATGCCCATATGTTTAGAAAAAAAGTTGAATCTTACGCTGTAGTAGACAAGACTAAAGAGTGAGCGGGAGAGAGAGATGGACTGAGAAAGGAAAAAACAGAAGCGGTTGCTCTCATCATTGCTGCCTCATCTCCCAGACGCCTCATCCATCTGCTCCTCGTCCTCCTCTGGTGGATCCTATGCCTGCTGGTGGATCCTCCTCAGCCTGCATTCACACTCGCCGGCTTCTGATTGGCCGGTGATGCAGGATGACACTGTGATGTCATGGAATCTTGTGACGAGAGTGGCCTTGCCTCGCCATGACAACAACCCTAAAAATCACAATTGACAGGATTGAGTAGGAGGACTCCTCGCTGTTCAGCGCTCCAGTCTGACAGCACGGTATGACAGACAGCTCACTTTAAACACTCGTTTGATTGTGATTTGAGTTTCTGTACCGTCTGACACACATACCACATATTTACCTGCTCACTCAGCTAATACACTTTCTGAATGAAAAGAGCTTTGCTCTCGACTTGCCCACATTTACACATCACTTTCAAACATTTTGCTTTCATAACAGAAAAGCAAACTTGATAATCGGTTATGCGAACTTACAGTCAAACACTGTGGGGGAAAGTGTGTGTGTGTGTTTGTGTGGTTATTATTATTTTAACAGTTTTATTTATTTATTTATTTAGAATCTGAAATAAAATAGAAATATTAGATTGCATAAATACTATTTCTATTAGTTGACATTTGTAATTTTCATGTAGTTTAAGTTAAAACACTGAAAATACTAATTGGAATAGAATGAATGAATGAATGAAATGTAAGGCTAAAACTGAAAAAAAAAAATCTAAAATAAAACATAAATGAGTCATAAATGGTGCACATAAAACATAAGGAAGTTACTCAAAATGTAACACAAAATAAAATGAAAGATAATATAAAATATTAATACAAATATATGATAGTAGTTTATATTATTCTACAGGTAATATTATTCAACAGTAAACTAACTGGTTTATTTTTTTAAAGTTAAATATATCTGGTTATATAATAATTATTTTATGCATTTGTTGAAGTCTTTTTGTCAATGTTCAAGCTTTTATTTTCCCCTGAAAGCCTCAGTCCACTTATCTGAGTTTCTAACTGCATGCGTTTTATTTTTTGGCCATGGTTGTGTTGTCAGATGGGAGAGCGAAGAAAGAGACAGCCTTTCAATAACTGTCTTCTGTGTGTGTTGTAGTTGTGTTGGGTGGGGTGGTTGTGTGTGTTTGTTTGGTGTTTGTGTGTGTTGTGTGTGTGTTGTGTGTTCGGGTGTGTGTGTGTGTGTGTGTGAGTGTTTTAAGCAACCTCGCCGTAATCATTCAGGTGTGGTGAGAGCCGAATGCGCACAGCTGCAATTCTACATGCAGCCTGTCAAGCCGACAGAGTTTCAGATCCTCCTCCTAATCTGAGCACTAGCACTGACTGTGTGCTATTCCACTCCTTTCCCTCTGCGACATTATTCCCGATGCACAAATGTGTGCATGTAGCTATTATGAATCCAATGAGCTGCCAATGAGTCAGAGAAAATGGTTAAAAGACAATGGGGAAATGTGCATGTAGGTGTTAAGTATGTTTGGCACAATGCATGCTCTGTTTTAAGTGTTGTAGTAGCTCAGAAGTGTCTGAAGTTTATTGGCTCTCAGAGAGCGTGTGAGGGTAGCCAGGGGACATCATGTTTACCCAACTGCATTATCCAACAACACCGAACTTAATGCAGAAAGCAGCTGGGGCTGATCCAGTGCTCTGCTCTCCATCCACTTCCTCTCCGACTCGCTCTTTCTTTATCCCTTCTGCCAGTGTGTCTCATGTATTTCTAAGGGCATACTTTCGTCTCCTCCCTGCCACGGCTAGGTGCTGTGTGCATGTGTATCTGTGTTAGACAGAGAGAGAGAGTGTGTAACTCTTGGAGCTGGAGGGCCCATCTGTTTAAACAGTGCAGAGAACTAGTGAGAATCTCTCCCACAATCCCCTCTGCCTGGACGGGGAAGAGGATGTACAGACAGATGTTCTCATCCACAAAGCCCCGCAGTCCTAAAGCCTGAGGTTCTCCGGCTGCTTCGTACAGCTCATATTTCTTATGCTGAAAGCTCTGATGTTCAGAATCTCTGTAGTCCTTTGTAGCTAACAGTGAAGATCAGCAGAAGTCTCTGGACGTTGAAGTCCTGCAACTGTTTCAAAAAATCACACTACGTTCTTGCGTGGCATGGGGTCAAAAGGCATATTTGCCTTTGTAGTGCAACTGCCCTGAAAAGTCATTGGATATGTGAAGTCAAACACAAACTGTGAAAGTACAATAAGCAGAACATGTTTTATGGACCTTTTTATGGTCAGTATTTAATAATGAGTTGATGGAGAGAACATTTTTATCTTATAACTTCATTATGCTGACTCAGATTTAAGTTGGTCATTTTGTCTTTTTTAAAGATACATGTATCTTACGGTAGCATATCGGTTATCGGCTGATATTATATGAGATAATTAGATGTTTAGATATTAGTTAATTAGCATTGATGTGAGAATATTTTTATCTCATAACTTCATTAAGTTGACTCAGGTTTAAGTTGGTCATTTTGTATTTTTTTAAAGATTCGTATATCAGTACCATATCGGTTATCGGCTGATTTTAATTTGAGATAATTCGATGTTTATATTAGACATTCATCCTGTGGAATTTTTTTAATTTTATTTATTTATTAATTTTTTTTATTTATTTATTTTTATCTCATAACTTCATTTCTCTCTTGGGTAAAAGTGGTCTTTTATTTATTTAATTATTTTTTTAATATATATATTTTTTTCTGTACCATATCCGTTATCGGCTGATTTCATTTTAGATAATTAGATGTTTAGCTACTAGATAATTACAGAGCCCCTAAAGGGGCATATTGATGGAAAATTATTGAGATGGGAAGAGATAATTTTTCAATCTTTTTGTGTTCACTTGCAAAACTTTTGTGTTCCCCCAAGAAAAAAATGCATTCGCTTGCAAAAGTTTTGCATTTCCTCAATAAACTTTGTATTCCTAATTTCTCTAGTAGCATATAAAACAACCAATTTTAGTCATTTGTTTTTTGAAAATTTACACAATAATATCAGCAATTTGTTATATTTTGAAAATGTTACCATAATGTGAAAATAATCAGATTATCGCATTAACCAGAATGTTACATTATATTTAATTAAATATAAAGATTAATCTTTGTACTACATGAAATGTTTTGAAAGGTTTATTTAATTTTAAGTTTCCAGTATTGTGTCAGGACCCAGCAGCCACCGGACGTCTATGTAACGTCAGGTTGACGTTGGACATGACGTCAGGCAGACGTTGCATTTTGGTTGAAAATGAAAATCAGGTTGACGTCAATATTTGACGTCAGTTTGACGTTGACTTAACATTGGATTTTGGTTACACAACCTAAAAACAACATAATATCAACGTCAGCTGACATCGGTATTGGACATCAATTTAACATTGACATTAGACGTTGAATTTACATTGAATTTTGGTCACCCAACGTCGCAACCGAAATTTAACCAAATATCAACGTCTTATGACATTATGTGCCTGCTGGGGAGGAGCAATTGTGCCAATCATAAAACTGTAAAATGTAAACAAATGTTTAGGAGCTTCTGGCCGTCCATTCTTCTCTATAAACTCAAACAAGTTCTGTGATACATAATCCTCAGTCGCTCTGCCCGAGGACATCCAAAAACCCCAAACCACTCACGCAGCCACAAGCTAACCCGTGACTATCGATGTTCTCATTAGCTGCTTAACAGCCCTTCACTCCTGCCACCATTCACAAAACACAGCAAGAACACCAGACACCATCTTCATTCTCACCTTCCCTGGTTTCCTGCACAGATGTGATTTACACCTTCCTCCCAGTTGGACCACTGGGCTCCTTCCTCTCCGCCGGGGCTCTGATAACGTCCCACATCAACTGATGGATGCGGGTCATGACTCCGCCGTCTCTGACATGGTTAAAGCTGGACTCAAACTCCTGACACACTGAGGCTCCAACTGGGCTGAATTTAGGGCAGATCCCTGAGTATTCATCTGCCACTGAGGGTTTAGTTCTGGTGTCCCACTGAGGGATGAGTACTCATCTACTGCTAAGTGTTGAGAACCGCTCTCCTGCTGCGGGTTCAAAGCTCATCTGCTGCGGAGTGTTTGAGGATTAGCCACATTAGCCACATTAGCTGTGTTGAACAGCCTCTTTCCATGGATTTCCAATTTGGGGTCCCATGACTTGGAGGACCTTATGTTAATCTTTTTTGTGGCTTTTTCACACCCTGTTTTGTGGAAAGGCATTCGTAACCCAGTAGCAAAAATTGTGGTCCGTCTGGGTCTAAGGATTCCCCCTTTTTTGGATTCCACTCAAATCAAATACTGTTACATGTCAAAATTAAATTTGGGAAAATCTTAGTAAGAATGTTTGTAAAATGCATTTTGCATTGCAAAGAGACAGACAAAATGACAATAGCTATATTTTTGTTTCATATTTTTATGCAAATTTCGGGGTATTGCATAAAAAATCACTGGATGGAAATGGCAAGTATACATACAATCTTAAAATGCACAAAAATGTATTTGTCAATTGAGGCAGATATTTATTTATTCTGTAAGAAAACATGCATAAACTAAGACTGAAACATTTTATCAAGTGGATGCACAAACAAACAAAACAAGGGTTGTTTTCCTTTTTTTCCTTTTTTGCAGGATTATTTTATGAATAGGAAGTTACAAATAAACAAACAGCATTTGTTTTAAATGATAATTGTTTGTTTATTATCATTATTATTATTATTATTTTTAATAAATTTTGACTGTTGAATACATTTAATATTCTTAAGAAAACATATGCATAAAGTACGACAACCCATTTACCTTATAAATTCCTGGATGAGCAACAAAATACCTCAAAAGATCATGTTATTGGATAATTGGACTAACTGGCTGTCCAATCGTGTTACATCTTAAATGTCAATTTAGTCGTTCTGAAATGCCTGAGTAAAAGTCTGTAATCAAAATAATTCAATACAATCACCTCCCAGAACCCTCTCACATCAGGCATTCGAACACAAGATAACATGTATGCAGAAAAAACAAGCAACTTTTTATCATTTTATTACTGATATTTTGCACTAGTTTCCCAGGAAGTGAAAATGTTGTTCTCTTGAACACATTGGATAGAAACTTTGCAAATGTTTTATATGATATTCAAATTTTTTATTTTCAACTTTGGATGGAAACATAGGTAGTCTAAATGTCCTTCCATTATATTATAATTGTATTGCAATCATCACAATCAGCTGTATTTACTGCCTTAATAATGTGTCTGTCTAACAGAACTGTATTAGAGCTGTATTTTATTATGATATTACTTTGTTGCTAGAGAAAGCTGGATCCCAGAAGAGACAGGTTCTTTTCAAGGTTTTTCTCCAACCTGTGGCTGCTCAAAAAGATTCAGGGAAATGTAATGATTTAATGCGAGATTCCCTGTTCTTTAGTGCCAAATGACATTGTGTCATTGAAACATGCCTTCACTTTAAAGCTGCTTTGAAATGAAATCGTGAAAAGCAAGAATTCTGCACTGGGAAAAGCACTATACAAATAAACGTGAACAGAATTGAACTGGAGGCTAAAAGCTCCACATGTCAAATGGGCCAAGGAAGCAAATAACATGTTTATTAAATGATTTTGGTAAGAGTTCTGTTTGGGCCATTTGGCTCCAACTGTGGAAATACAACACTTTATGACTTAATGATTTTAAAGAGCTGCCACCAGAAAGAGGCAATGTCAATTATATGTTCTCTGTGAGACGTGTAATCTGCACCCACAGCGCTTGGCAGCAGTCAACAGAACTGAAAACAAAGAACATATTCCAGCAATAATAATATTTTGCATTGTCTTTTCAAATGCAAAACTCTTTAGGTTGAACTGTTTCATCCTTAATGACTTTTTAGAATTGATATATAATCAGTTTATTAAAACAAATATACTCTCTATCATCTCTGTTATTATTCTGAATGATGCATTAAAGCAATTAATTTAATATGTCTGTCAGTAGCGTTTAATCTCACGATCTCTATTTGTTAATGCAATTTTCTGAAACGCTCCTCTAAGTTGCTTAGCCTATACAAGACATTAAATGCACTACATTTTACAGATATTTTATATTTATTAATATTGAATAAAAAAAAAAACACATCAGACCTTTGATTGGTATAGTGCATAGATTTATATATTTTGATTTTGACTTTGTCAGATACATTTAATGCTGTTCAACACACAAAATATCAAAAAGTGCAAGTAGTTAGGCTACACCATCCCAACCGCTCCGTAAATATATAAAACTCATCATACTCCTCAGTCTGAAAGGCATTTGTTTGTAAATGAGGTCAGCATATGAAAATGTCTGCTAGCATTTGCTTTGCCTAAAGCAGCCTCAGGCCTGTAAACTACCAGCTGTCAAAAGTTTGAGACATCTAAAAAAATAAAATCAATATGATTGAATCAATGAAGAGAATGAAAATGTTTTAAACAGTGTCCTAAACACACTGATAAAGAATCATGTTCTCACTTGTGAAGATTTAATACATTACTGACCTTTTTAGGAAGAGTAGCATGAGGAAGGACATGAAGGAATATATTGATCCTTTGCAGTTGCAGCATTTTCCAAGTGGTGAAACATCATCACTGAAAATACAGAGAGAAAGAGGGATTGGAGGAGCTGGAAGGGGTTTATCAGATGGAATAATGCTCGGGTCTGTAGTATGGCAACAGAGAACGTCTGATCTTCATCAAATCTCATCTAAATGGGCTGTTGTCAGTGTCTCATCTGCCTCTTTATCTCTCACTTACAGTTTTGTGTTTGCAAAAGAAGTTTCCCATTCAGTCGCATTCTTGTTATGTGCAGACGTGGGCTATTTCTGAGCGGAGGTGATGATGTTGAGGTGCTGACAGCGTGGTTTGATAACAATTACAGGAGCTGAACTGCGTTTCCTCGTCACTTCAGTTCTCGAGGTTTTGAGGTTTCTCCAGATTCATTGAGTGGCTGAAGGATTTGTCTAGGCATAAGAGCACATGGTCGCTCATCTCTTCTGTGTCTCGGCAGCTTTTTTAGCGTTTGGTTTATATTGAAGCAAAGTACAAGACATGCATCCCAATACTAGGTGGTTGTATCTACTTCAACATTTCTTGCCATTTCTTTGTAATTGTTTGTGAAGTTTACAAGACAGCTCTATTGTTTAGTATATCTGTGTATGCATTTCATACATATATATGTGTATGCAGCTCTGGAAAAAAAATAGAGACCATTTGAAAATGTCAGTTTCTCTGGATTTACTAGGTATGGCTTTGAGTAAAATGAGTAAACTTGTCTGAAAACATGGCATCTTTTTTTTGGACCAGTTGTCATTTCATTCTTTAAATTAAAACCAATTTTATTTTAAAACTGGGAAAAAATTTAATAAAAAATGGCATTTTACTCAAACACATAACTATAAATCATGTATCCATAGAATATGTAATTATTTCTTTGTGTGTGCTGTGTGTGTGTGTGTGTGTGTGTGTGTGTGTGTGTGAGTGAGTGCATGCCTGTGTGTGTGTATGTGCGTGCCTGTGTGTGTGTGTGTGGGTGTTGTGTGTGTGTGTGTGTGGTGGGTGTGTGTCTGTGTGGTGTGTGTGTGTGTGTGTGTTGTGTGGTGTGTGTGTGTGTGTGTTTATATGTGTGTGTGTGTGTGTGTGCGTGCCTGTGTGTGTGTGTGTGTGTGGTGTGTGTGTGTGTGTGCGTGCTGCATGACTGTGTGTGTGTATGTGCGTGCTGTGTTGTTTGCCGTGTGTGTGTGTGGTGTGTGCGTGCCGTGTGTGTGGTGTGCGTGCGTGCGTGCGTGCTGTGTGTTGTGTGTGTTGTGTGTGTGGTGTGCGTGTGTGTGTGTGTGTGGGCGTGCGTGCGAGCCTGTGTGTGTGTGTGTGTGTGGGTGTGAGTGTGTGTGTGTGTGTGTGTGTGTGTGTGTGTGGAGTGTGTGTGGGTGCCTGGTATCCTTTGACTAGTGCTGTCACAATAATCTTAATCTAATGTATGCTTATTTGCTCATGAAAAAGTGTATAACAATACTACGGTAATAGTCATGTAATAATAATAGTATATAATAGTGAATGATGAAAAACATTGTAATTAAATAAATATCGGTATTCATAATAATAACAAAAAAACATAAAAAGTGAATCAATTCAATCAATCAATACATCAATACAAGCATACAGTGGGATGACAAGGTTTTTGACCCACTCCGGTTTTTTAAATGTTTTGCATATTTGTCACACTTAAAAGATTAAGATCATCAAACTAATTTTAATATTACACAAAGATGATGCAGGTAAATGCAGTTTTTAAATTATGATTTCATTTTTTAAGGGGAAAAAGCTGTCCAAACCTACGTGGCCATACGTGAAAAATTAATTGCCCCCTAAATCTAATAACTGGTTGTGCCCCGCTTTGCAGCAACAACTACAAATCAAGTGTTTGCGATAACTGGCAATGAGTCTTTCACATCGCTGTGTAGGAATTTTGGTCCACTCTTCTTTGCGGAATTGTTTTAATTCAGCCACATTTGAGGGTTTTAGAGCATGAATGGACTGTTTAAGCATCACAATCGGATTTAAGTCCGGACTTTGAATTGGCCACTCCAAAACCTTAATTTAGTTTTCTTGAGCCATTCAGATGTGGACTTGGACGGTGTATTTGGGATCATTGTCTGCTACATAACCCAAGTGCGCTTGAACTTGAGGTCACAAACTGACGGCCGGACATTCTCCTTCAGGATTCAGGATAGAGTGCAGTATTCATGGTTCCGTCAATTATGGCAATTTGTCCAGGTCCTGAAGCTGCAAAGCACCCCCAGAGCATCACACTACCACCACCATGTTTGAATGTTGGTATGATGTTCTTGTTATGAAATGCTGTGTTGGTTTTACGCCAGATGGAACGGGACACACACCTTCCAAAAAGTTAACTTTTGTCTCACCAGTCCACAGAATATTTGCCCAAAAGTCTTGGGGATAAATCAAGATATTTTTTGGCAAATGAGAGACGAGCCTTTGTGGTCTTTTTGGTCAGCAGTGGCTTTTGCATTGGAACTATCCCATGGATGGCGTTTTTGCCCAGTCTCTTTCTAATTGTTGAATCATGAACACTGACCTTAATTGAGGCAAGTGAGGCTTGCAGTTCTTTAGATGTTGTTCTGGGTTTTTTTATGTCCTCTTGGATGAGTCGTCGTTGTGCTGTTGGAGTAATTTTGGTTGCCCGGCAACTCCTGGAAGGTTCACCATTGTTCCAAGTTTTCCCAATTTGTGGATAATGGCTCTGACCAAGGTTCGCTGAAGTCCCAAAGCCTTAGAAATGGCTTAATAACCATTTCCAGACATGTCAACTATTTTGTTTCTCATCAGTTCTTGAATTTCTTTAGATCACGGCATAATGTGTTGCCATTCAAGCATGCTTCAACCTGGTGCGAGTGATTAGCTCATTTACTGTGTGGTCCTGCCTTGTGACACAGGCTCTCGGTTATGTACCCTCAGCACCTGTCGTTGTGTGTGTGAGCATCCGTGACATTAAACTCAGCTTTCTTGTAATCTCTAGCTGTGGCGTGACATTGCCCCGGTAGTCTTCTGACCGTCTTGCAACTCAACGCGTAGCGGTGCAATAGATTTTACATTTCTTCATACGAGGGCCACTGTTCGGTGTAGCAGGTACCTGCCTCATTCACCTTTAATATATAGATACATCATCATTTAACCATACTTGCGAATTTTGTATGTACAGCCATGTATGCTTTGTGTGTATCTAGTACCCATATATTAGTGGAGTGCTCTGACTTCCACCCCCGGTATGGATTCCAGCTGTGGCACCTAAAATAATAGTACAAATATGGAGCCGGTGCACAAAACCTCATATACACCAGACGGTATTGTCATTGTAATGGAGAACTCTAACTATAATGAGCATGTCCCCTAAGACATATTATGTACAGATTTAGTTGTGGCTTCGCTCCGGTATGGATCTACCTCGTGAGACTCACCAGAGATGCATCCACCACAACAAAGCACTTTTTATTTTTATTATTTTATTTACAGTCACACCCTGTGAAGGACAACATATCTCTGTATCACAAACCCGTGATATGAGGGAGCGCCTCCATAGGCTAGTGACTAGAGCCAAGCACATATCCGCGCACCGATGTGTAGTGTTGTTCTATTTCTATTTATATCTATTTATTTTTTTTTACTTTTTTTTTTTTTTTCTTGTTTTATCATTAATAACTGCGTGAGTTCCATTGACAGCTTAAAAACCTAAATAACACCCTGAACCTGCACCACACATTCAGAGCATATCTAATGCGGTTTGAGTTCAGCTTAAATGAGCTACAAGGAAGCAGGTTTTAAGGCGAATCTATATCCGCTGGATTTATGATGACACTTGCGTCTCTATGCCGCGGGTAATCCAGCTTAAGCCCGAGGACCAATGCATCGACGGTGTGAGTCATACCACTGTTGCCAAGGCGCGCACATCCTGTCATATGTTAATTCGGTACACCCCAAACACCGGGCTGCCCACCCACGGAGATCTCGCACACATGCTACTCGGCTCTAGTGATCGCACAGTCGTGTGACTATGATAGAAAGTATGACCCACAATGCAAACAAGATTTGATGTGACTTAAGATGATATGTGCTTTGTAAGAAGACTGGTGACAATTGGTGTCAGCCATTTCTGTGTCTGCCTGTCTGCATCACAATATGTGTAAGTACAAAATCATCAGCACTGCACCAGCATGGAACAGAGGATGGAGGAAGGAAAGGTAGAGTATGTATGATCATTACGCTTACCTGCAGAGGGGAGACAGTGTGCTGTTTTCGAAGTGGATAGTGCGCCCGCATATCACGACTCTCTGTCTGTAGTGCACATCTCTATTCGAGACCCGTCATGTCTAATGCATGCTACGCTGACGAAATGGCAGGTCTCTGATACTAGGATGGAACGGCAAGCAGAGACTGCAGTTACAGAAGGAGGAGGAGACGAAGAGGAAGAGAGAACAGAGAGGATGAGAGGTGAAAGTGGGGAGGTGAAAGTGGTGGTCAATTAAACCGGTCTAGTAGGAGGTAATCCGCCCACATTGCTACCTGTTTACTTCACCCACCTCACCATCCCCGTCCGTCGTTTCTCTGTACATCTGCTGGAATTGATCATGGAGAGACATCGCAGTGTTTTTACCCAACACCTTTCTGACTTCCTTACGATCCGTCAGAGTGGCTTGATGAATTCAGTCCAACAACGGGTTATGAGGCTGTTTTTTTAGACTTGGCCTGACAGCAGCAGGTCATCAAAGTAAAGGCAGGTTTGTTTTTATAGGTGCGCTAGTGCTTGGCAGACTATATAGGGCTCATTTATGGGAAAGGAGTCCCTGCGGTTCAATTGAGTTGGCCAGATATAGTCACACTTTCTTTGTAATTTGAAGCCATTATTTGAGCCAATGAATGCTCAATTCAGATTGATTTCAGCATGAATAATTACATTATATTATAATTACATCATTGTGTTACATGAGAAAAGACATAACAAAAAAGTAGCTTTAGAAAGAAATATGTTTGATTCAACATGAATGTATCAGTGTCTCATTCAAAGTCTTTATAAATGATCATTGAATCAGTGGCTCATTCATTTTTTTTTCTCAAAACTGTGGATTCATTCTGTAGTGAAACACCTCTTTGTATCTTTCTGAGACACACAACAGTTCTGCTTTGACTTTGTTTCTAGCTATTTCATTGTCACAACTGAGCGAAAAAATCAGACACTACTGACAATAATGTGTCAGTAACACAATATTAACTTCTTGTTTATTGAACTATTGAATAAAATCAATATCACATTTGC
This sequence comes from Sinocyclocheilus anophthalmus, assembly GCA_018155175.1. NCBI lineage: Eukaryota > Metazoa > Chordata > Actinopteri > Cypriniformes > Cyprinidae > Sinocyclocheilus > Sinocyclocheilus anophthalmus. Next base: position 118,594 of record JADLZN010011519.1, read on the forward strand.
AATCATGCAGATTTTCAGGGGGGGAAGCACCATTGTTCATGTGATATTTGCTAAATTATATAATATGATATAAATATAAGACAAAAACCCATTCAGGGACTTTTTTTTGCCCTCATATCTTGAATTAAATACATAAATAAATGCATAAATAATTTTAACATTGCCATTAATCACTCCAAAACAATGCTTTAAATCAGCAGCATGTAATTATATATATCTATTGATTTTTACATTTTTATTATTATTGTTGTTGTTATTTCATTTAATTATTTAGCCACTGGGATTTGTTCAAAATGCCAATGAAGATACTATTCATAAACCCGTCTCAGCCTTACTTTTATTTGCATTAAATTGAATATGGCATCTCCCTCATTAAGGTAAGATCCTACACAAGATAGCTGACAGGATTAGTGGAGACACAAATATGTCTATAAATGGTTTATTTGTAATATGAAAAATCAACTGGTTTTATGGTTTTCAAGTTAGACTTTAGTGCCAAGAGTATGTGAACATTACCTTCTAATTAACAGATTGGGCTAGTTCAGCTATACTCATTACAAGCAGTGTGCATAAAATCAAACATAATGCCATAAAATCTGCATGTTTTTGTAGAATGGCAAACATAATTTTGTGGAACCTGCTCTGTTTCAGTGTGATAATGTCCCTTGTGCACAAAGCAGAGTCCATGAAGAAATGGTTTACCCATTTAGCCCATTGAACCCCTTTGAGATGAACTGGAACGCTGACTGTGAGTCATTGTGCCTAAATGAGAGTAAATCTCTGCCGCAACTTGAACAATGTTCCATCATCATGGAAATCCTTTCCAGAAGAGCAGAAGCTGTTATAGCTGAAAGGCACGACTGAATCCCTGTTGAGGCCCATGGTTTTGAAATTATAAATGTTTAAGAAGCACATACAGGTGCCCACATACTCTTGGTCATGTAGTGCATTTCACTTTTGGAACTAGCAAACTATTCTCTATGCAAAGCATATGCAACATTTGAATATGATAGAAAAAAAGCATTATTTCTTATAATTAATGAGCACGTCAGACCTGATTACTCAAAGATGATTTACAAGGATTAAATTGAACAATCGCAACAATTCATCACGCCACATTGAATAATAGTTAACATAGCAAATGAGCATGAAATGGGAAATTCATTGGAAGGGGACTGAAGGCCCCCTCCCTCCTGTGATTAGAGGCCCGTCGAACATTCTGCATACCTTGATCTATCAATTAGTTAAAATCATATCCATCTTCTTGGAAGAGGGTTTGAAATTAAGATTTAGGAGGACATTAGATTAATTGTAGAGAGCAGGTGGGAAAGCAGCACTCTGGGAGAGAGACAGTGGGCGAGCGAGAAGAGGAAAAAAAGAGAGGCAGACAGAGATGGGGTGACATTTGTCAGCTCTTAAACTGAAATGAGGGAGGTTTCAGCCTGGCGGATGGCTGAAGATCCCCAGCCCTTCTGCGTGCCACTCCCTGAAGAACTGTAGCCGGGACGTGATCCAGTCCTGGCCATCTGTTCCCGCTGCGCTGTGCCAAAGAGCCAACACAACCTAACCCACTTCATCTTTCTGGATGGGAAATATACGAGCGTTTGCGAATGAGTATATTTGCATAGCTGCTTCTATATTTGCTTGCATGCGTGCATGTTGTGTAAGGAGACCTGCCCGTCTTTCTGACTGCTGTTATTTTAGCACAATGTTTTGGGATAAAATATGTATCTTTGCATGTGTGCGCGCATGTGTGAGAGTGCTAAGGCAGGGAGCGGATGTCTGCTAACCAGAACAGTCAGGCTAGAGAGATACCTTCTGGCTGTCTTTCCATGTCGCCAGGCACATCAAAAACAACACCACCAATGAGCAGCAAATGAGGAAAGGAAAGTGTGAAAGGAAAGGAAAGGAAAGGAAGCGAAGGGAAAGGAAAGGAAAGGAAAGGAAAGGAAAGGAAAGGAAAGGAAAAGAAAGGAAAGGAAAGGAAAGGAAAGGAAAGGAAAGGAAAGGAAGATAGCGGGACAAAAAGGGAAAGCAATGGAAAGGGGGAAAAGAAAGGAAAGGAAGATAGCGGGAAAAAAAGGGAAAGCAATGGAAAGGGGGAAAGGAAAGGAAAGGAAAGCAAAGGACAGAGACATGGCATAAACAGGGAAGGAACTGAGGATGAAGCAGGAAGGAGACAAAGGAAAGGAAACCAAGTGAAAGGAAATGGGCCGGACAGAACAAGACAGGAAAACTGATCAAATGAAAGGCAATGAATGGGAATGCAGAGAACAGGAAGGAGACAAAAAGGAAAGGAAAGGAAAGGGGACTGTGCAGGCCATGAAAGAGAAAAGGAAGGGAAATCAAATGAAAGGAAAATGTCCAAGACAGGAAATTGGCAGGACAGGAAATAGAAATGACATAAAAAGAAAGGAAAGGTACAGGAACTAGGGACTGATCTGGACAGGAAAGCGACAAAGGAAATAAGCATGAACAGGACAGGAAATAAAAGGGAAATGAAATCAAATGAAAGGAAATGTCCAGGATGGGAACTGAACAGAACAGGAATAAAACAAAAAGGAAATGAAAAGAAAGGACAAGAACAGGACAAATGAAACTAAATGGGCAGGACAGGACAAGAAAGAAAGGGACATGAACTGGGGACTGGACAGGAATAAGACAAAGGAAAGGAACATGAACGGGACAGGAAATGGAGACAAGATAAAAGAACATAACAGAAAAGGAACTGGACACAATATTAAAGGAAAAGGACAGGAAATGTACAGAACAAGCAATAGACGGGACTGGAAAGGCAAGGAAGAGAAAAAAACAAAGAAATTGAGAGACAGCAATGAAATCTCGAACCCTGTGTCTGAGGACAGCATGTGGGATATGTTGCGTATATAGTGGGACCACCAACTATGAAATGAGACATGAACAGAGAGGAGCAAAGACTGATGGCGAGCACAAAAACATAAAAACATAGACTCAGAGAGGGGAATGGATAAGTGACCAGTGTGTTCTGAGAACAAAGAGAGAGATCAGAGCAAGAAGTGGAGTGTAGAGAAGGAATGATGGAGGGGGAAAGCAATCACACTTTCCCGGAGTGAGAGGGACCATGATTCAGCATGTCTGCAGATGGCAGCTCCTGACAGTCAGAAGTCCTCCACGCGTATCTCTCTCAATCTCAGATTGATTTCTACTCTTTGATTCTCACAGGCCCGTGGCCTAGTCAGATCCTAATTAAGATTCACCAGCAGGGAACGGGAGAAAACGAGAAGGAGAAATACAGACGGGGCGGAGTAGAGAATACCGTGGGAGGTAATCGCAGCAGATCTTTACAGCGAGGGCACTCGTGAACAAAGACGACAAGAAACAAAGATCAATACATGGGCAAACAGACAGCAAATGCAGCTCGCTGCTGTTTCTGACCCGGATGAGGCCGTCATTTTAGGAAAATCGCCTGTCATTTCCAATAGAGCACTGTGATTTTCATCTCTACATCCAGCGGGAAGTGGCACTGCAGATTTCTCTCAGAGCCATCAGACGCAGATGAAAGAGCGAGGAGGAGAACAGAGTCGGGCTCTGAGAGCGGTGAGCAGAAGGGTGAGGGGAGATGAATCGTGGCATGGAAATCACTCCTGCAATTTGGCTGGTCCGAAAGGAAACGATAAACAGAAGGGCACACATTCTCACACGCCGCCTCTCGCTGGCGGGTGGATATATTCATTCTGCTTTAACAGAATTGATGTGTTAGGGGGAAAGGCGTCGTCTGTGTTTAAGAAAACCCCTCTGAGCAAGCCTTTGTGCAATCTCTCTACACAAACACACTCTAACGTACTACCATACTGCTAGGTACCACTTTATTTTCATAGTCAACAATAGATGTTCTACTAACTATAAACAACTGCAACTGCATGTCAGCTTGCAGTCATTAGAGTATTAGTAGACTGTCGGCTTAACATCTGCTAGTTTTGCTGGAGAGTAACTGATTACATGTAATCTGGATTAGGTAATCGCATTTGAAATAGTAAGTAGTTGTAATTGGATTATATCACATTTTAAAATGGTCTTAATCAGATTACAGTTGCTTTTTTATGGATTACATGATTACATATTCACGCAATGGTACGCAATATTCATTTGTTTATTTTCAATTTTTAATAAACCTACCACTTATATATGTAAGACTGATAATTAGGCAACTAAACTAAACTCTGCTGATGCATAGCTGCAAAATACTACATCTTCATCATATCCGGTGATCTTCATAAAGTATTATTAATATTGAAAGTCTGGATAAAAAATATTTCAAATCTGGAAGACTTTGGCCACGCAATGTCATGTTTTCATGTTTATTAATGATTGCTTGTTCACAGGTCTCTGATGATTGACATTTAAATTTCAATTAGACATTTTTTTGTGATCTCATTAATTATTAGCTTTTAATCAACACCCTACAGTTCATGAAACCCTGCGGTAATGCAATGTTTAATGCATTTCATGATATTGATAACAAAGAATGTTTTTTTTTTTTCTGGTACATAAAAATCCCATTCAAGTCTACGTATATGATAAACAAATTAGGTCAAAAGTAATCAGATAGTAGTCAGACTGCATTAACAAATATGTGTAATGCAGATTATGGTAATAACTACAATTTCAGTCATGTAATCTGTAATCAGTAACAGGCTACAATTAGTAAGTAGTCTTCCCAGTACTGACTGTAAGTAACTTTGCAAATGCATGCCAACTATTTCTACTAACCCTGACCATAACCATGTACTAATACTCTAATGAGAGTTAGTTGCAAAGTTGCCAGTAGAATGTCTAAAGTGGATTATTTAAATAAAGTATAACCTACTACTAGTACTGTTGCTGCAATACACAAATTGACCTACATTTGTCTACACATGCATTGTCATGATTTCTTACGCCAATGATTAAATGTTCGATATAAAATAATACCTAATTTTTCCATTATTCCATTACTACTACATTATTTTGTAGTAAAATAACTTTTTTTTTTGCAATTAGTAGGCAGTATAAAGTACTGTATGTATACTGCACAGTAAGTAGTTTATCCCATTCTTAACATAAAGCCCAATGTCCCCTTCTTAGCCTGTAAATGTTTTCTATACACATCGCAAGGCTTTTGAAAGATTCGGAATGGAACAAAGGGTTCATATAATTATTAACATCACGTAAATATGGGTGAAATATGGATCATGAGCAGAATGCAGAAGCAGCTTCTGTGTGTGAATCAGGAGTGAAACTGAAGAAGCTTTGAAACATAGCTTGTCATGCTGAAAGCTGCTTATAATATGAAGCAGCTCAAGCTTAGGCAGGCTACTGCTTAGAACAACTAGATAGTGAGCTACACTGCAAACTAATAGCAGCTAACTAGCCGACATTGAAACGACATGCATAAAGTGGAAATATGTTTCAAACTATGCCCCATATCATTATCAGATTATATAAAAAAGTAAAATGTTTTCCAATAAATAAATACATAAATAAATAAAAAGAAGCAGCACAACTGTTTTCAACATTGTTAATAATGAGATTTTTTATAATTGTTTCTTGAGCATTAAATCAGCATATTAGACTGATTTCTGAAGGATCATGTGACACTGAAGACTGGAGTAATGATGCTGAAAATACAGCTTTGATCACAGTATTGAGATAGAAAACATTCATTTTAAATTTTAATATTATTTACAATATTACTGTACTTACTGTATTTTTTAATCAAATATACCCAGCCCTAGTGGGTACGAGACTTTGAAAAATGTAGGAGTCCTTATCGACCTCATATTTTGGGCATATATATTCAAAAAGGGGGAAGTTCATTCTGGGACACTAATGAACAGCAAATAGGATCTAAAACAGCAGAGCAGCACATGGTTTGTGGGTTTTGTTAATGAACTTCAGTTTGTAGGGGGACAGCGGTCGTGGGGGCCCATTACACTTCACTGCTTTCAGCCTGCCTGGGGAAAAAGCTCATCATCACCATCCCCACGGGACACATATATGTGTTAATTATTATGTAAACCAACCCACCTTGCATGCACGCACACACACACACCACAGCACACGCCCACACACACACACACACCACACACCACACACACCACACACACACACAAGTCATATATATCTGTATCATGGCGGTGACGTCCCCTGCACATCTGCTGTTTTCAGAGGTGAAGTGTGTCATAGCTGTTCCATAGTGTCTGATAGGAAAGGCAATATATTGATGACGTGTCAGAATACCTAGCATACTACTACGGAATACTACACGTATATACTGCATACTTACCATGGCCATGTTTCTGTCCCAGGACATTATATGTACAAATATGCAAGAACATGTATTCTAAAATGCATTTTATCATTAAGCAAAGTGTCCTGCACATTAATTTAACTGTGAATTTAAAGTTTAATGTTTAGCATTACTGTTTTGTCAGTTAGGTATCTATTGGAATTATACATTTTGACAATTAATAACAGTCAATGTTTTGGAACAGTAATATTGTTAATGTTGTTTTTTAAATAATAATAGTAATAAATTATTATTATTATATTATTATCATCAACTTTAAAATAGTTGAGTCTATTTTTTTCAGGATTATTTGGATGAATAGAAAAGATCCAAAGATCATTTTATCGAGAGAGAGGGAAAAAAATGGTATAATTGGGTATCAAAATTATACCAGTCAAAAATCTTGGGAGGCAGTATATATATATATATAGTATTATTATTAAGCTAAGGGGGGGGTGGGGGGGGGGGGGGGTGGCTTTAATTTGTCAATCAGTGATGCATAAGACATTTATAAGGTTACGAAATATTTTTATGTCAGATATAAATGCTGTTTTTATGAAATGTTCTGTTCATCAAGAAACCTGAAAAAAAATATACTCAGCTGTTTTCAACATAATATATTTTTTTTTTATCAGTAAATCAGCATATTAGAATGATTTCTGAAGATCATGTGACACTGAAGACTGGAGTAATTGATGCTGAAAACTCAGCTTTGCCATTACAGGAATAAATTACATTTTAAAAATATTCAAATAGAAAAGTTATTTTAAATAATAAAAATATTTCAAAATTTTACTGTTTTTGCTGTGCTTTGGATCAAATAAATGCAGGTTTGGTGAGCAGAAGATACTTCTATAAAAAAAAAAAAAATAAAAATCTTACTGTTCAAAAACCGTTGACCGGTAGTGTATTTAAAATACAAATGCAAAAATCACAGTAGTAATGGATGGTCAAATTGTGTGGATTGCATTGTGGGATACAGTATTAAATATAGTGGGCTTTGTTGCATATTGTACGTTTGCAAATGTAGAAGTTCATCCAAATACGTATTCATACAGTAAATGTGCATATTGTGCACTGTATACATAGTGTGTACTGCAATCAATAGTTTCCAAACAGGTTTCCCAGTTCCACTAATCTGCCATCGGTCATAAAACTCAAACTACTGAATCTTCGAGCAAACGCGCACAAACACGCTTTCATATTTTATTCAACCAGATCTCTGACTCCTTTGTATTTCTAGACAGTCACATCAATGCCTGCATTCATTTCACACTCCATCGGTAGAAATATGCTCAGTAACATGAGACTAATACATGCAGAGGTCATCAGGAAAAAAATTGCATTGTAGTCCCAGAATTCAATTAATTTGTCCTGCTGTGTTCCCTCCTGCATCGTGGTGTGTAACGTTCTGACACCTTGAGGAATTTAAACCGCAAGATTAATGTGTAAAAGTCTCCCGGCGGCTCCGAGGCGCATACCTAACCCTGTAATGGCAAAGAGCTTTGTGTGTGCATGCATATATATATATACTTTTGCACGTGTCAGCGTGAGTTTTAATTAGCTCTCGGTAATAATTCATTTCACAGGTTGAGCACACAACTCCTCGCTCGCCCCACTGGAATATTCTTCCTCCTCTTAGTACCTCCCAAAGACACAGCCCGCATTTTAAACACTCTCATCTCTTTGTCAGTGCAGTCGACTCTCGGCTTCTAACGGATGAAATCCCGACACTCAAAAGCATCTCCTCGGGGCATCTTCTCACTTCTGCAGCATGATGTGGCACAAAACAAATCAAGCTGCGTGGCAAATCAAATAGCAATCAGCCGCAGTACGACTTCCGCTGAGTTTCACAAAGTCCTGGCTGTTTTAAAGGACGCCCCGCCAGGTCTGAACAAGTCACTTAATGATGACATCATTGCATTGTTATTAATCTTCTTTTTGTGATTAACTTTTTTGTTTTTCAAGTAAAAAGAATATAACTCGCCCTAACAATACATTATCCACAATACACACAATATGCAAATGTATGTTTGTATAAAGAGTATGATTGTTTGATTCAAAACATGGTTATTAAAGGTGGGGTAAGTGATTTCTGGTAGCCAATGTTGACATTTGAAATCACCAAAACAAACACGCCCCTACCCCAAAAGGGTCTCGCCCCTATTTTGATAGCTCCACCCCACACATACGTACGCAACCCAGGCAACGATTCGTTCTGTGAAACAAAGCAAAACCAATGTTACACCGTGTCTACACCGGACGCGAGCGGTGCGGCGCGACAAAATACTATAGAACTCATTATAATCAGTGATGCTGTCTACACCATATATATATATACATATCTATGGTCTACAATGGATGCGACACGACAAATCCCCGACAGAAAACTGCTTCTGCTTTCTATTCATGACGTATTGACACAAATTTCAAATGATTTTCAACGGTCGCTTTGTCGCGTCCAGTGTACTAGACAGACTTAGCTGTTGCGGCGCAGACACGGTGTTACTCACCTATCGAGAAGAAACAAAGCAACCTCGGCGTCCGATCGCAGGCCTTCCGCTCCTTGAGTTCTCTCCAGCGCTGGAAAGCTGATCCGATATTTACACGGGTCCTACTTCTGGCCTTATTGCTTTAAGCCTTCGTTTTTTTTCTGCAGACGTTTTCCTCTTTTGTTTTTTTTATCCGCCATCTCTATCTCTCTGTCGCTGGCTCGGCTGATGTCCGTCCTGTGCACTGAACGCTCTCTCCTCCACATCATGAGTAGACACGCCCCTTACTGCTGATTGGCTACAAGTTTGTTTTGCTATTCGGCCCGAATCAGTTTTCTAAAGTATTTTTGAAAAATCGCTTCTTACCCCACCTTTAAGAGGAACTAAAACTAAAAACCATAGACAAGTCTTACTTGAACTAACATTAACTGAAATAAATAACAAACTATTAAAAAAGTTCTTATTGATTTGTAAATGTAAGTACGAAATAACTAAAAATTATTTAAACTAAAAAAGGTTAAAACCAAAAATGCCAATTTATAAAAAATTTAATAAATAAAAAAAAAGGTATTCGCCCATATGCTGCCATTGGTTTATGTATAACTGCAACCCTTTTGAAATCTTTAAATACAGATAAGAAAATAAGAAATATTATTTTATTAATGTAATTAAAATTTCTTTTCACTTGTGTACGTTATATTGTTTTTTTTATTTTAATCCAACTGTTACGTCCTACAATACAAAGTTAACGTCCTTAAATGCGGTATTTTTAAACAAATAAAAATGACAAAAAAACAACAACAAAATTGCTAAAACGTAAAATGCAATTCTAGTCATAAATTGTTTCAATCAAAATATCAAGAAAAACTATAATAGTATATCAGTGATCTAAAATAAAACACGGACTTAAATATTTCCTGTTTAGCCTGAAAATGAATACAATAAAACAAAATTCACAATATGCTTACAATAGTGGAGGTAGGTTTTAATAGCGTTTAAGTTAACGATTGATGTGAAAAAAAAAGACAGAACGGGGAGAGAGCGAAACATGTAGTTAAACAATATGAATAATAAATTTTTCCTCTAATGACTGTTTGCATCGTAAATGATTAAAATTATTAAAGAGAAATGGTAATATTTAGTCAGAGGCAAAAAACGATAGCCGAAGACTTGACTGACTGAACGAACGAACGAATGAACAAACAAATAAATTAAATAATTAATTAAATAATTGTGGCTGGAACAGAGTCCGTGAGGGCGGTTTGTGGTTGAGGGACAAACCGGAGCTACTGAGAGGAAAACACAGGGTGATTGTTTGCTGCAGTCAGGTACAAGCGGGCCAAACATACACTCAAAAATCAACTATGATTCAGTTACATACATTCTTTTTTTTTTTTTTTTGGTGTTAGAGGGGGAAGTTCCCGACAGGGCTTTTGAGGTCGCTTCCCTGAAGATATTGATCCGAGGGCAGGGCCACGCCATTTGTAAAAATTTACCCGAGGAGCACTGAGAACAAAACTGGCCGTTTAGAGACTCGACCTTTTCATCGGAAAAAGTTTTAGTGGTGTTGAGTACAATGTGTGAATTTATAATAGATAGTGCATGAGGATTCAAATGGTCTAGTAATTATTAACTCATAATGTGCATTGATAACACTGATTACACTTTACAATAGCATTTTATTCTGGGGAATGATAAAGAGACAGCATTAATATGTTCTCATACTCCTTGTCAGTCAGATGTGACCAAACACCTTACGTGTAACTTTTAATCATTAAAATTATTGTTTTATTTAGTTGCTATTTTGAGGAGCAATTTGGTACTAAATAATATGTGCAATAATTATGATCCATGAATGATCATTTAAAATATAACATTTTCTAATATGCTTATTATTTATATTAAAATTAGTGTACTATTTAGGTTTAAAATAGAGAAACTATTTCTAAATGCAAGGTAAAGTAGAGGGTTGGTGGCACAAAAACAAATATATATGTGATGCCTGGTTTAACCACTAGAAACCGTATGGCTGTTTAATAATTATTAGATATGTATTTAGCTCTACTCTAATTGCTCAAAAGAGTTTTACCGGTCATGACTGATTACTTTCTTCTTTTTTTTAGGTTTTGCATTTGAATATATATTTAGACATTATAAAACATTTGATTTGTGTACCTTTTTTTTTATGTGTCAGATTTAAAGCGGTTATAATGGTATTTATGAATATTCAGTAAGCATACAACATAAGTGAATATTAAAAAAAGGCAAGCAAATATGGAATTTAGCCCAATAAAAAAAGTTTAAAAATGCTTAAAAAAAAAAAAAAAACAAGGCTAAACAAATTCATCAGCGAAACTTTTATTGTATTGCCGGCAGTCTTTACTAAAACCCATTCAACCCCTACAGGGGAGAACGATTACAGAAAGACTAAAAATGTACAAATGTAACAACTAGCATCTGGTTATGATCGCTAATAAGGTGTTTCTCAAGTTATCTAACTGTATATTCTACTATAAATGTCTATTATCTAACGATAAACATTAACTATAACCCGTTTCATAAAACACCAGTACTGGCCAGACTTCAGAGATGTCAACTAATGCATTAAAATGTCAAAAATGTATTCAGCTCTGCTGTAAACAAAAGCTTGAAACAATGAAAAACAATGGAAAAGTAGTGCATTGGAATGGACAAACGCATTCAGTGTGAACATGCCCTTAAAGGTCTGTCTGTCTTTTATATATACTTATTTAATATCAACGTATATTGATGGATTTTAGGATAGATGTAAATGTGTGTGCTATATGTGACCCAGGACCACAAAACCAGTCAAAAGGGTCAATTTATTTTTAATTGAGATGTATGCATCATCTGAAAAGAAAAAACAAACCTGAATAAATAGGCTCTCCCGTGATGTGTGGTTTGTTAGGATAATAGGACAATATTTGGCTGAGATACAACTATTTGACTATCAGGAATCTGAGGAAAAAAATCTAAATATTGAGAAAATCATCTTTAAAGTTGTTCAAATGAAGTTCTTAGCAATGCATATTACTAATCAAGATTTAAGTTTTGATATATTTACGGTAGGACGTTTACTAAATAGCTTCATAGAACATGATCTTTCTTAATATCCTAATGATTTTGTCATAAAAGAAAATTCGATAATTTTGACCCATACAATGTAATGTTGGCTATTGCTACAAATATCCCCCAGCGAATTAACACTGCTTTTGTGCTCCAGGGACACAAATGTGTACATACATTAAACCTCATATTGAGAGGCACATATAAATACAATTTTTCAAATTTCTAATAGGTTTCATATATGTATAACGTCATATGACTTACATATATTGCATTTGTGTATAGGGAAGGGGACAGTAAATGATGAAAAAATAATAATAATTTGTAGATGAACTGTCCCTTTAAGAACGGTTTATAAGAACATTCCAATATTTCATCACATCATTTGGAGAAAATGTATTTTCATCACGGTAGGAATCAGTGATATCTGCATAAACAAACTATGGAATGGTGATGAGAGTCTCTCTGATGGTGTTTTGCCAAGCGTATCAGCACACATAACTCTATTAGATGTCCCACCTGCTTGCATACATCTGATTTAATGCTCTCCTCATTATTATTATTTAGTCTTTGTTTTCTAGGTTTTTTTTCAGCCCAGCAGTTTAGTGCTTGCATCTCAGTGTCTGCTTTTCCTTGCTGTGTTTGCATGGTATCCTCCTCATGTATTATCTCAAACATTCAATTAAAGGCCTGCACAGATCTTACAAACTCAACAAGACGGGGGGGAAATAAACTGGCCACAGTGACAGAGAGTAATCGACCGCTAGCAAGAATGCCAATAATTCCTCAGCAAAGGGAAATCAGGCTAGTTTTCCACTTTTATTCGACAAATATTGAGTTGAGGCAGAAACGAGGTGCTCGTGAAGTTGTCACTGACAGACTGAAACGAAGAGTCACGCTTATTGCCAACAGTGGGAAGACACACACAGGGCCATGCATTTTCTGTAGACTTTTTCTGTGTGGCAGTTTAAAGCAATTTCCATGATTATACTCAAGAAATGACATGACTTCTTGCCATATTCATTTTCCGCTATGTTGTCTTTATGAGGATCCCATCCCACTTTCTTTGGCATTTAATGAAAAATAAATGGCAATTACATGCATGTCATCATGCTGATCACATTTGAGGCTTGATAATGTGGTAAAATGTTTTCATTAGTGTGACTAGATTTAAAGTGAAGTGTGTCGTTTATGAAGCGCAGGCATCGAACAGAGTTGCAAAAGTAAACACAGGTTTCCTGACCACTCCCCTCATCTGCCATTGGTCGATCAAACAGATGGCCCCGCCCCTAACACGTGCCATTGGTTGAGTGAAATCTGAACTGGTTTCATAGTGCTACTGAGCAGGATTATTATAGTTACTCAAATTAAAAGTTTTGTTACTTGAAATAAAATGCTATACTGTATATATTTACATTTCTCAGTTTAGTACTAAAATAACTTTATTTTATTTCATTCCAGCTATTTGCAGCATTTCTAATTTTCATTTAGTTTATCTTGATGTACTAAAATAACAAAGTAAAAACTTATCATATAGACACATTAAAAAACTAATGACAAAAACACACAACACAATTACTAAAACGTTAACCGAAATGGAAATAAAAACGGCAAAATATGAATAAAATAATACTGGGATTGTAAAGTATTTACCATCTAAAAAATGACACACTTTGCCTTTAAATATGAAATGGTTATTGCGACACAGTACCGTATCTTACAATTACACAATAACGGCAGTGCCTATAAATACTTTAATTATAACCTCATAGAACAATAGCATGTTAAGTGATTAAATGGCTCAGCAGCTGTCGTTTAAGATGCTTTTCATTAAGTTGAATTCTGCTCGAGCGCGTGCCTCATGCATTAAACCGGAGGAAATCTCGGACCGGTCAGTTCTCCATTCGCTCCATTTCAACACAAAATCCATTTCAAAGCATCCTGTCGTGAGCCGCTCCCTCCACGGATCCTTCCTAAAGGAGTCATTAAGATTAATGAAGCTCGACGATTAATTTAAATAATGGCTCTGCGGGAAGAGAATAAGCCCGAGGACAATACCTTAGCGAAGCGGTGAACCCGATGACAAGATAAGAGCGGCTCTTATCGCGAGTGTGATGCTCGGCTGAGCTCTCCCATTCTCTCCCAGCCCACTTTCCTGTCTCTCACCTCCATTTCTGTGCTGCTCGTCGCTCTCTCGTGTTCTCGTCCTCTTTTATTGCAGCCTTTTCCACTCTCTGCCTTATTGACTGGTGCTGTGTAACATGGGAGCAAAGGAAGTCATGCCGTTTCGATTCTTGTTAAGTGAGCATAGGAGCATTATTGCTGTTCTGTTATGCATATTCAGCAGTTTTAGGCAATTACATCTGCAGGAACTGATCGGTTTAAACTAACAAAGCACTGAGTGAAATAAGAACTCGATCTAAGAGAGCTTCAGGACACGAGAGATTTCTGTGAGCTGAATATGATTTATAGAATTTTTTCAAAATACATGTAGCCTAGTTGTAGGTTATGTTTAGAGTTAGGGATGCATGATATATCAGTTATGTTGGATGCTGTATGTTGATTTGTATCATCGTTATACGTTGATATTAGATATGTATTTATGCATGCTTATTTACTTATTACTTTTTTACATTTAGGTTACCTTTGATTTTGTTAAAAACACGAATAACAAAAACACTCATGTAATCTTTAGCAAGTCTCCAAATTAATATACATTTTCATTGAAATGATTGATTTAAAAGTTTTATTTCTTTATGTTTTTAGGCAAAATGTTGCAGCGCAGCAGAAATATTAGCCATGTATTGGTTGTCAGCCATTACAATAAAATAACTCAATTATCAATACCAGGCATAATATTTGTATTGGTGAAACCTTACTTACTGTGCTTAAAATATCATGTGAAATATTAGCTACAATGCAACCTTGATGTAAATATGAACTCCTGTGCGTCTCTTGAGGAATTGTGGTTATAATTTGTATTAATTTACATGATGCTCATGATGAGGATGAATGATAATCATAATAATAATAATAATAAAATTTAAAAACCCTATAAATAAGTGTATATTAGGTAGTAGTGTTATTAAATACATAAATCATCATAATACATCAATAATCGAATTAGAGATTTAAAAAAATATAATAATCTAATTAAATAATAAACAAACTTTCAATACATTTCAAATAAATACAAAATAATAATTATACTAGCAGTAGTAGTAGTAGTAGTATTTAGTATCAGATAACTACATTTTATTAGCACATTTTTTATAAAATGTGTATCAATACTAATAATAATATTATATTACAATTATAAAAAATAAAAAAAATAATATAATCCTTTAAATAATGTTCTAAATGAAAGAATTAACTTATTTATTTATTTATTTATTAAACAAAAACGGCACAAATGACAAACTTTGGAGAAGCCCAATATAAGATCAGAAATATGGAGCAACAAGAATTAAGGTCAGAAAAACACAGAAATAGAAATTTGACAAATAAAGAGCATCACAGGAAGTAAATCTAATACATCAACATTTGATCTCTGCAGAATAATACAAAAGCCCATAGTGTCTGTTTTTAGTCTTTTTAATTTTTTTCCTGTGGGCTATAATGTAGTTCAAGCAGCCGTCCTACTGGCTGAGATATCAATGTGCCATTCAGTTCTCTATTATGTATGTGTTACAAAATAAAGCAGTCCCTCTGTTGAAAGAAAAAAAAAGGAGCGGGAGATGTAAATAATGTATCTGTGACCAGGGTTGATTTCTCAGCAGAACTGGGTAATGGCAGCATCCCTATGGAACGGCTCCGCCATCTACTTGGAGCTTATTCACTTCGGCACTGATGCATTCACTTGATTTCTGGTGAACTGAGTTGCATCACGCTGCGACGGAAATGTGAAGAGACTATTCTTCTGAGAACAGACAATCACAGAAGTTAATCTAGCAATGAAATGTGCATTTGCAGAGTTCCGGTCCTTTTTAACCGCATTCCTAAAGACGTTACGGCGAAGGGCGGATTACATCCTTCTGAGAACTCGGATGGATTTGATACAGTGTTGATACGCCGGGCAAAGCCTCTCTGGATAAAAGCCCTTCTGTGATCTCACAAGACGTCCGTTTCTGACAATAACGCACAACAGGGCAACAACAAAACATGGTACCTGTGTGCTTAGTGTCAGCGCTGACAACCTCCTGCAGCAGAGCCAACCTGTTTCTCCAAGGTCAGTCATCTCTGTCCCTGCTGCTGCTCAACCAAATGCAATATGGTCCCTGCTTCTCAGAGGTGGGATCTATTAAAACAGTCCAGCGTGGAAACTACACTCGGGGCTATTCATTCATTCATTCATTCATTCATTAATTAATTAATTAATTAATTAATTAATTCATTCATTCATTCATTCATTCATTCATTCACTCACTCATTCATTCATTCATTCATTCATTCATGCATGCATGCCTGCATCATCTCATTCATCATTCATACATTCATGCATTGATTCATGCATGCATGCAT